>JAURVB010012396.1:0-164693 GCA_033002965.1 Piper betle
TCGTGTATATAAGACTGCTCGTAAGATTATCATATATGATTCCACCATTTTACCATCAATCAACAACAAATTTACCAGAGTTGGAGATTGAGCCCATTCAGGTGATTGGCATCATACTGTAACTTATCCCAGTAGGTTGTTGCACGAAGGTCAACAAGAAGAAAAAATATCCAATCATAACAGCTCAGGAAGTATCGTCGATGTATCATATCCAAATGCCTCGTGCCTGGTCATTGTACAATATCATAGTTTCAGTTGAGTAGGGTTACTAATTGAGTGGGCCGGCTCGTGAGTATTTAGCGTTCGGCTCGGCTTCTGATTCGACCTCGACCCGAAACTCAACATTTAAATACTCGACTCGAACCTCGACTCGAACTCGAATCTTACGAGCCGAGCTTGAGCAAGGTCGTGTTTGACTCGACTCGATCTCGGTTATAACCTCGAACTCGACTCGAACGTGACTCGTAGCTCAACCTCGAACTCGACTCGATAAAATAACATAATAATATAGTCTTTATATTATATTATATTTATTTATTTATTTATTTATATATATGTATATATATATGCAACATAATAACAAAAAAATAAAATAGTTAAGATGGTAAGTATTCACCTTGATGACTTCAAGGTTGTGGGTTCAAACCACATTGGTATTTTTTTTTAAAGTGAGGTACTTTTTTGACTTTTAATCGAAGCAGCGAGGTACTTTCGACCTTTAATCGAGCTGGTTTCGAGCTAACGAACGAGCTGGACAAACGAGCTCACAAAAATTAAACAGTTTAAGTTATTCGAGCTCGAGTCGAGTTCGAACACATAAAAGATATTCGAGTCGAACTCGAGCATGTATGTCTAAAACTCTTTCGATCTCGATTCGAGTTCGAACGAATTTCGAACTATTCGAGCCGAGTTCGCTCGCTCAATTAGCACCCTTAACACTGCGTAATGCTGAGATACGACCGATGCAGCGGTAATACAGATTGCATGCTACAGGGAATGTATGTGTTTCACCTTCTCAATTACTTGCTTCACTTTGGCACGAGGCTCCCTCGTACAAGATGGCTGGATCATCAAACTCTGCTGCCCTACTTGGCTCTTCAAGAAGTGCCCTGAACGAATCAGCAACTGAGCAGGAAAGAAACTGCAGATTATAACCTCCTTCCAGGAAAAAATGCAGCGTCCACCACAAAGTTGTCCTGAAGGTTGCTTAATACTTGAAGCAAGCATGTTATATGTACCTGTAGTAAATTGCAGATTGGCCAACGGCATGGGCGTCATAGCTGACAAAAGAGAGTTAAAAATAAAAGTTTGTTTAATCTTAAAAAAGTTTTTGTAGAATATTGAAGGTCCTAAAATGTGAACCCTGACATCTAAGTACTAATGTAGCCAATACTTTTTGAAAGAAAAACAAATTAAGACAATTACATTTCATTCATAAGCATAAGATTCAAGTTCTATAACTAAATGCAATCAGAAATAAAAGGGTAAAGGAAGACAAATCTTACCCAGCTGAAACAAGGATGTTATCAGGCTGAAATCTTTGGGCACCCGGATCGAACACTGTCCTCATCACATTATCACCTGACCCTCCTGGTAAAGGCAGATTCAGTGTTGCACCCTCCCCAGCTCCATGACCAATATCTTCGATTTTACCGTTGCCAGGGCAGCTACCCACCTAAAGACACAACTGCTTTGACTAAGTTCCTTGTTTAGTTTGCCCTTCTTGAATAATTGCTACATTTAGTATTCACCAACTATAGCAAGTCAGGGTATCAAAGACAATAATACAAACAGCTTTCTCCAGCCTCAACTCCAAAATCTACATTTCATGTCAAGAAAAATCATTGCCATCAATCACATGCACGGCCACCTTATTGCAAATATTGTGTATCATGTCAAAAAAAGTAATCATCATTTGCACGTTGTATTATCATCATCATCATTGTGAATATTCATTGACTATGTGCATTTGTGGATATTAATTTACTGATAAACCCTACAATTCTTTAAATTTCATGGAGAATGTACTTTGAAGATTAACTTATATCAGACCTGAAGCCAAAATTGTGAGAACCAACACACAAAGCAAAACAAAAAATTAAGAAACTAAGAAAAATATATATAAAAATAGGGGGGAAGAAATGTGATCAATACTGATAAAATAACCTCAGACACTAAACTACCTGATGAGTAGAGATGAAGATTATATGAGGATCATCATAAAATGCATCATTTGTCCTATTACCATGATGAACACCAAAGTCAACAATAAGAACCCGTTTCTGTCTCTCTATGCACACATTGAGCCTGACGTGCTGCCACAGCTACATTTCCAATGACACAGAAGCCGTGCATTGAGTCCGTACAAGAAAATTCTGTTAGTATGAATTATCAAAACCAAATCTTTTAGATATAGAAGCAAAGTAGGTCAATATAGGATCACAAACCAGAATATGAACAATATTATAAACAGAAATTCGTCACTTACACCCAATTCCTCCAAGAAATAATCACTTCCACCCTCTGGAAATTATACAGTTTTTCTCCCCGCCCTAGGTTAATAAGTATAGCTCATCAGGTCAGATTTTTACTCTTAAGATTTCAAGGGGTAAGCAAAAGTTTGTTTCTTTTTCAAATAATTTGAGTCAAAATATATTTTAAAAATGTCCTTTTTTTCCTATATATGTGCATCATTAAGTAGATTGGGAAGGAGATTAAATACAGATCAAAATTCTTAAAGGAGTGCATGAATAACATGAATAACTTCACTAATATCAAAACAAAACAACATCAAAAGTACCAATATCAAAACAAAACAATACAATTGGATGGAAAATGGAGCTCGCAGTTGCAGTTGCATAAGTAGGACCAGTTCGCTCGATGAAAATCAGCCCTTCCTTTGTGGCCTTGGTCATGGCCCGTAAAAAAAGGTAAATTTTCCCATAAAATGAATCAGATGAAAATTAGCTAAATATTTTTATTTACTAGTTGTTCGCACTTCACACTAAAGAGTCAGAAACCACATCTACGTTAACAAAGATATCCAAATATTATGCAAGCAATCACAGAGGAGACGTTACCTTCTCGAGACCATTAACAGATGCTCGATAATGAACATAGGCGATGTCAAGCACAGATACTGGCTTAAAATTTTGAATTTCTATCACCTGAGCTGAGAACCTCGAAATTAAAAAGACAAGGGAATAGACAAAATAAATTATCAAAAATAAAAACAACTAATAAATTTAGTATTGCGGTATTAAAACTTAAACGCCTCGTCATATATGTCAGTCATCATCAGGAACCAAATACTGCTAAACTAATCTGAATCAATCATGAGATGCCACCTGAAAATTTTTCACATAAATATTTACTCCAACATTTATGTGAAAAATTTTCACAATCAGACATAACAAATCTCCTTTGAATTATGTTTTACATCTCCAGTTAAATCTATCATCATTGTTTTCATTTTCATTTCTTTGAAATTTTGGATGGTTTGAACATGGCTAACAGCTCTACAGAGTTTATAGATCATCAGAGTATGATTCTGACAGTAAATTAGAAGATATTATCGATTAATTTCTAACTTCTAGTTTGGTAATAAGCAGTCGTAAGTGTAGCTTTTTACATAAAATTGCAGAATAAAGGAGAACTCTGTAACAATTAGAAGGTTGCTTTTGTGAAGGAAGAAAAGCTAAGGGCACCAGATTTTCACCGTTGATGCGAGCTCTGACTTCGACTTCTCAAAATTGGAAACGATTGCAGGATGCGACTCCTGTAGGAACATTAATGAAATGAACCCATGTGCAATATGAAAACTCAAGAACACACTATCTCTGATAAGTTCCTGACATAGTATCAAATGAAAAATTATGAAAATACATCCATGAAATATTCAAATTTCGTGGATGCAGAAGACTAACCTAAGCGTACATATCATTTTCACTGTCGACTGCTAACACCGATCGTAACCAATAATAAAAGATGAACAAAGCTAAAATTCACTCATTCTGTTTATCACTTGACTAACAGACAGGAGCATGAATATTACGGTGAACTACTAAACACGAAAAAACAAGGCGTTCCTGCAATAACTTCGTACTTTCAACTGCTATTTTCTTCTCAATTATGTAGCAATAGGGGCTCTTAAATAAGAGACGCTGCACTTTCAACTGCATATTTCTTCTCATAGAAGATTTCTTTTTCCTTTATGATAGTAGGTATGCAGTTTAAACTGAATTAACTTGCCTTCTGAGTTTTTTGCAACAAGTGGGTAAGAAATTTTTTTATGAAAAACATACCTGCTTATGGCCCAAGGCGGGAGCAGTGCAGTACAAAACCTGTGCTTCGAATAGGAGGGCGCGCGCTGGAGTAAGTGGATAAATTAAGTTCCTAATAACTACACTTCACTTTCCACCTTACATACTCTCTGGCAATATTACTCACTATTGATTTGGTTTTCAAAGAGAATCCATGGTGGATCAAGGATGCTCGAACAGTGCAATACGTTAGAATTCGAGATAATTGGGTAAACCACAATTTCTCGAGCATCATCTATGAAGGAAACATGAATGAGGAAAGAAAAAATTTAACAAGTCATGAATGCAACAACCATTTTTCTGTAGCACAAATAAGGTGAATTACATAGCAAATGCTTATGAACTACAAGAATTGGAGAATATATATATATATATATATATATATATATATATATATATAAAGAGAGAACGAGAAAATGTAAAAGGGAGGAAGGCAGATAAGACATTTGCAAACAGGAGCAAAGCTTACATCCAATTGCATGACGTGTATGGTATTACAGCATGTCACGTAGACATATATTCTACCATGTTACATAGGTAATACACTCACTACTACATAAATAACGATCATAGATAAATTTTATGCCATTATGATATGATATACGCGGGTTTGTGTCGTATGATAATATTGTAAATCTTTTTTCCCGATTATCGTCCATTTTGGTAGCTCATCCAGTGATGGTCAGTACCAAATCGGCTAAGTAAAGGATGGGAGAGGAAATGAAGCACAAATTTCCAGTGTTGGGCATATGAAACCTATGGCCATGGCTGGCTCTAGCCCAAAAGCTGGAAGGATGAGACTCCCATAGAAGACCGTCCAATGCCGGCTGTTCGACTGCCGCAACTAACACTTCGCCATCTCCTCTTACCCGAGTAACCCAATTCTCCGTCGAGTTCGGCCGGAGAAATAGAAGATACATACTGATCGAGATAGATGATTTTCTCGGGAAAAAAAATCGAGATAGATAATTTTATTTTATATATTTTTTTTGAAAAAAAAGCTATTTAATAAAAAAAACTTATGTTATTGTTTAATTGGAAGAAAAAATTCAAAAAGTAACCATACTTGATAATAACACCTTAATTGACGTCCATTTTTTATTTAAACCTTAAGCTTAGATTATGTAATGTGATGAATTCTCACGTAGGAGCCTGCTCGTACCTGTTCGATCTCCAAAAATTGTAACCTTTGTTTATGTTAAAAAAATAATAATATTCACATTGCAGCGAAAGAACACGAATTTCCGCCATGAATATTTGACCTAATTTTTTTCAAAATGCCACAAAAAATCAATAAAACCAAGTTATTATATTGATACATTACCGGCCTCTTCATTTTCATTAAAACAAATAGTCGCAAGGCACATAGTATGCAAAAGTAGAGGAATCTTATTACAATGTAAACGTCATGATGTATTAAAAAGAAAAAGAAAAGAAAAGAAATGATAACTCAAGACGTGAGAAAGTTCGAAACTTTTGACGATTTGGACTTGTATACATTATCAAAACTCTACATTTTTTTAAGATCGCATCGTTTGACTTGAAGACTACCGACACCAAAGTATTGAGAAAGTTGGAGATTTTTTCTTCTGAAAGTGAACCCTGTTTTCCGACTCTTCCACTAACCCATCTCAACCTTTTTACAGAAGAAATAGGATATTTATGGGAACTCTGATACAAACTAAATCCAGGTTCTAGAGACCTTTGAGCAATGGTGCTAGGTTGAGGGAACCTCGCACTTTGGGCCATGCATTGTGGATTCAAAGTGGCTAGATGTGTGAAGCATCGTGCGGGCCCATTATCGAAGTCAAGGAGCGGACTTTTGTGCCAATCCAAAGGAAAGGCTGGCCGAGTGTGGGGAAAAAACATGACAAATTTAAGGGTAAAGAGAGATGATAAATAAGCTTGAAGCTTTGGGATAGATCAAGAACAAGAGGGAGAAAACAAGCACTACATTTTATTCCTTCAATCTAAATACAATGGTGTTTTCCTAATATACATTCTCGCAGTCACTGCATATAAGCGGTTATACCTACTCATTACGATATGCATGTATAAAACTCTCAACCCCCGGGGAAATTAGAACATTGAGAGAGTAACACGTAATTTGCGATAAGAATAACATGAAAATAGCAACAGAGAGACTTAGTCATTTAAAGATGATAACTTATTAAGAACAGTGTACTTTACCATTACTAGAACTGGCATGATAGCCATCTTTAAAGCCGCTAGCAACCATGTCACACCAATGAAATAGATACATTGACTAAGAAACTTCTAGTTTTATAAACTAGAATTAGTGAACTTCCGGGCCTCATGCTCACAGTCAAAGAAATGAAAACATCGAGAGATGCTAACCGCACCAAAAATGCAGTGCATCTATACTGCGAGAAACATTTTAGAACTTGAAATCTTTCTTCTTCGATTTCCCTTCCCTTTCCTGGATCTTTCGCTTCCTCTTTTTCTCATTCTGCAATTGGTGTATTTGAATTGCAATCAATTAATTTCCCACAACAATTGAGAAAGTAAACCGTGAATGAACTGCCATACCTCAGCAACCATGTCACTAAAATCTTCTGGCTGATTACGCTGTTTCTCCTCTTCTCTTGCTTCATCATACCTGCCAAGAAGTTACAACAATTACTAACGCCATCTTCAAATTTATTATTTTTTTTAAAAAAGAAAGAACAATAAACCAATGATAACAAATCTCCATACTTTGCAGCAACAACGTTTTCCAAACTTTCCAATTCCTCTGGTTGTAGGGTAACATCCACTTTGTCGGTTTTTTGCCCCCGCAACAAATCAACCTGATAAAATCATGGATACAAAACATTAGAAGTGAATGCTAACAAATATATACATTTAAAATTGAAATAAATGAGAAATATATTTTAAAAAATTCTAAATTAGGATAGAAATCCTAGTCCTGATGAAACAGGTTTAATTATGACAAGGGGCAAGGGCAAGAATCCAAAAAATATTTGGCAGATAATTTTTTAAAAATACAAAACTAATACGCAATGGCCTTATTTTTGTAGATCTTTCTTAAAAAATGAACTTTGATGAATTAGCAAAAACATTATAATGAAAAATTCAATCTTTACCCTTTTGGCAGCAGTTTTGTCTTGTGCACTTGATCCAACAACATATCTAAGTCCAAAAAACAAGAAAACAAAATTAGTTTAAAAAGTACAGCCATAAAAACATCTAATATTCATCACTAATAGCGGAAAATATTTACATACGTATGTGTTGTGCCAAACAATGTTCCCTGAGCAATCTTTTCCTCTTTCTCCGGAAGTACCTATGTAAAAAACTTTTAAAGTCAAGTCAAAATTTTCAAGTAAACTTTACTTCACCACAAAAGCAATGTGAACTATGAGGTGACGCACTTGGTAAAGAGGTCTCTCAGGCTCCTTTCGTTGCTGTTTCCTCAAATCAATGACATCAGGTGTTTCAACACCCGTTGGAGTGCTGTACCAATAATAATGCTATAATTACAGAATGGACCATCATAACAAATATAGCAACAACAGATGCCAAAATAACTAACAATAATATTAATATCAATCAGACAAGAGAACCTTGATAAGCTTTCAACAGATTGAATTCCATCTTCCAGCTCCTCCTCCTCCTCAATCTGCTCTTCCTCTTCTTCCTCCTCCTCCTCCTCTTCTTCCTCCAAATCTCCCCAATGCTTGCTCTTATCTACAGGTTCCTCCTAATATTGGCATAAATTATAATTTCATGAAATAAAACTAAGAGCTCCAAAAGCTGCATAAGTTGCTGACACTACAAAGATGAAAATAGATATGGAAGCCATTGTACCTCATAATTTGGCTGTTCTTGTTGCTGAACCCCAAAGACATCTCCATATAATG
Organism: Piper betle; assembly: GCA_033002965.1. Classification (NCBI taxonomy): domain Eukaryota; kingdom Viridiplantae; phylum Streptophyta; class Magnoliopsida; order Piperales; family Piperaceae; genus Piper; species Piper betle. The sequence goes on from JAURVB010012396.1 coordinate 8,207, forward strand.
GGCGTCCATACTACAATAATAATGTAAACTTTAGGCAAAAAAAAAAAGATAAATAAATACCAATTGTAAAAATGTTTACAGTATGCACCTCATCGACAGGAGGCTTGCCCCAGCCACCAGGGTGATAACCAAAGCTGGCTCCAAGAGGTATAGGAGCATTTAGACCAGGAATTTTCAGATGAGGATATGAAGGTGGAGGTCCATATCTCTATCAACAAAAATAATTGTTTGTTAAATAATTAATAATTTGGAGATAAGAAAGATGGATGCTGTTTACTCTTTTAAGTCACAAGCAAGAAAAAGAGACCATGAAATATGGCATCCAAAGAGAGACAGGAACTACAAAATCATTTTAACTGTTTGTGCAATTTAGGAAACAAAAGAAAAATAGATTGAACATGCCAAACCTGCATGTTTATAAGCCACGGAGGAGGGGCACCCTCAGGCATACCCAGAGCTTCCTTGAGTTCATGTGACAGCATTCCAGGTTTCATTTCTCTAAGTTTCACCTGCATAAATGGAATTATTTCAACAAGTTAACCAATACATTCTTCACAATAATAAAAGTGATAGTCTCCATACCCTATTCCAAAAACCTACCAGTAATAAGAGCTCATCCATCTTAGAAATGTATTTGAATTCAAACTATATGGAGTATGGTGGAATATTTTACTTCTTTAACTGCAGCCATTATAAGAAATGTTGCAAAGGGAAACTAGGAATTTCTATTTGAAAACCATCAAAATGTACCAGACTGATCTCATGCTTTCAAAATTTAATGCTCTTAAACCAGAAACCACTGTTACACTTGTTCACATAGATGGTCATTGTTACACTTTTAAAAATATCATAAAAAACCACTGTACATGGAAATTTCATTTAAATTGATATTTTGCTCAATCCCATGAAAAAACAATCTTTTCATAAATATTTTTTTCTACCAGTAAGATACAGACCAATCTGATACATTTCAGATTTTTTAAGGTCTAGCCTGTATCAGTAATCTAATTGGGCGAACTATGGTACTGACATATTAATGAATATATTTAATTTCTTTAGCTACCCACAGTAACATACCTCAAACTCCTTTCCTTCATGATACAAATCACCATGAGTGGTCAGCTTCGGCTTAGTCTGATACTTAAAGAATGCATCATGAAGAACCTGCCAGCAAGATAGACAATGATTTCAAATGCTTTCTGAGAGTTGGAAGTCAAATATATGGACCGTACAAATTGCCGATTACAGAAAAATGTTACAAGGCAATACACATAAAATGTCGCACATAACCTAAGATATAAGTTGAACCTGATAGTCAATGTCCATCTTTCCCATTTTAGGTTGCATACGCTCACGTTGCTTTTGTTTCAATTTTTTGCTGTCCTCCTTCTCAATATATGCCTGAAATCAAGATTCAAAACGGGATAAATGATCATGCCAACCATCCAACATTAGTCTCATAATCACCACAACACTAGAAAATCTAGAATGATGCCATCATACAACAACTGATGAGAAAAAAATTCATGCAATGTGTAGTCAAGTAACTTTTAAAATATTTTTAACAATGAGTAATTAAGAAAATTCTATCAGATTTTTGGCAAGCACAACCAAACCTGTCTAATTTTTTCGATTCCAGTGGCTGCTATGAAATCGGGAAGTTGAAATGGCTGTTTCTCAATACCACGCTTTCCCTACAATCACAATAAGAGAAAGGCGAGACATAAACAAAACAACAAAAAACTTAAAAATTGGATTACATTTTTCTGTAACTGAAACAAAACACATTGAAAGAGTCCACATCTGCATAATCAAGAAAGAAAAAGTTCAGTTCCAGCACTAATCAAGGACCTTCATTGCATCATGTATCAGAAAAAAAGCAGAAAAGAATAGGGGCTGGACCTGCCCTGTCAAATCTAAAGTCCTTAAAAACAATGTCAGAGTATCAACTCGGAGACAACTATCTATACCCCACCCACCCAAGCATATTTTTTAAGACACCATTCACATTTCCCCTCTGGCAGATTTATTGCGATCTTCAGGCTCCATGGAAGGCTACAGCTTACCCTGCAAGAACCATGTATATGTATAAGAGGAGGTAGAATCTTATCGACTTATTCTCCTCCCCCAACCTCTCAATATTATTCCCATAAACTTCTAAACAACAAATATACATATCAGAGGTATTAATTCCCTACTTTTGTCGCGTCCAGATCATCACTAACCTGTAAAAACTTTCGCTTTTGACACCAATGACGAGGCACAGGAACAGTATTTCGATATGATTTCAAGAACACAAGTAACTTTGGATCTGCTGCAGTTGCATCCCACACCTGGGGGGAAGAAAACAAACATTCTATTAGTAGATACAAGAAAAATATATGGTTCAAAATTTGGTGACAAGTCATATTTATCCACACTTGAATCCTCTCCATCAGTTCTTGGTCAAATGATAATAGCGCAGTTTAAGACCAGAATTGTTGTAGTTCTAACTAAGGTTTCAATAATATTTCATAAAGTAACTACATATAGTCTAAACTGGTCATCAATATTGCGTAGCATGTCTCTAAAATATACGAAATATCAGTTTGACACTTTTAATCTATAACTTCTCTTTCTTTGCATACAAAAAGATTTGACTTCTACGTCATCATATTCTATTTCCACCTTAAACCTGATTTAAGGTCGGTTCAGGATCCAATCTATCAAAAAACACGGCATCAACTTATGTTCTCGGTTAATAAAAGACATCGGTAGACATAACGGCCTAACAGTCAATGTTATTTTACGGTACAATCACACGGAAGAAAAACATAAAAAATTTTCAACACAACATACTTAAATGTTACAAGATAGCACACACCTCAACCACATCGGGTCTGGAGCAGATCTGTTTCAGCTCAGCAATTTTCATCCGACGTTGAAGCTGCAAAGCATTAAAATCATTTAATCACAGGATATCACAGATCTCCCGACAACAAACCATGCAGACCAAGAGACCCATACCTTCTTTTTCTTGTTAGAGAAACCCTTATCTTTCTGCTCGGCATCTTGGTCTTCCTCCTCCGAATCAGAGTCCAGATTCTTTTTGGCTGCCCCATCCGCAGCTCCATCATCTTGCTTATCATTCCCCTGTTCGAATCATAGGAAAGAATGAGTACAGCACCAAAAAAAAACGAAAAATAAAAAAGGAATCAATATACCTCGGCACCAACAACACCATCGTTGAAATTGAACTTCTCAAAGACCCGCTTAAAATCGTCAAGAAAACCATCTTCAACCTCCGCTTTCTCCGGCACATACTCTATCTCTACTTGCTCCCCGGCCTGCAAGTTTTACGAATTTCTCAGTACTGGGGGGAGGGGCGGGCGAAGAAAGAAACCACAGAATCCGCAACGAAAGGGAAGCGGGAAGAAGCAAAGAAGGCGAAACCTGCGGCGGGTCGGCATCCTGTTCGGCATCGTCGGCATCGCTACCGCCATCTGCGGCGGCGGCGGCGGTGCCGGAGGAGGAGAGCTTGAGAGCCTTCTTCTGCTTCCTGCGGCGTCGGCGGCGCTCGCTCTCCTTAGACTTCTTGGGGCCGCCGTTGTCGACGGAGCCACTCCGGAGAGCGTCCGGGGCTTCGGCGGCCATGGTCGCGACCTCCGCCGTCATAGTGGCCTCCGGCGGCGCAAGACGTCTGGTAATACTAATCTCTGGGTGCGATGGGGAGGGGGGTTTGGAGTGGGGCCTGGGCTGGGGGGTCGTAAACACTCATTTTATATTTACTTTTACTTTTACCGTAAAAATGTAAACATAGATTATTTTGAGCCTTGATTATAAAAATGATTAGATAATAAAAAATAATTTTATCCTAATTACAAAAATATATAGTCACAAGATCGATACATGAATCAACCGCATCTTGTGCTGCTTTGAATTACTCCGATTTAACTTATTTTTTTTAAATTCAAATACCGTTTCTAATTCTAACAATATTTATACTCACATTTCGATTAGAAATTTTAGATACTCTGTTTGGGGTTTTTTTTCTCGTAATCATTATAAGGCACGAGAAAAATGCCAGAAGTTCCAACCCCAACCTTGTCGCAATAGCCAAGGTTATATAAATTATTCACCAACACGCAAAAGAAGAGATGATTAGATTTTGTAACTATACACCCGAAGGCAGCGGTGTACAAATCAATTTATATATTTATTTTTTTGTCCTAAATTTTGATCCACGCCGTCCATCTATTATTTTAAAAAAAAAACTCATGCATCTCCCCAATGACGCCAGCGACCATGTCTGGCCGCACCTAGGACCAAATTTAGTCCCAGCCGAATTTGGCTGTGCCCGAGCGGCAAACAGACTTGACTGGCGACGGCCAGACAAATCCGACAACGGGTGGCCTAGTTTGGCCACCCACTGGCCAAATTCAGTCGTGGGTCAAACTGCGCAACTATAGATCTGGCTCACTCACTGGCCAAGTCCCCCGACTTGTCTAGGTCCAACCCATAGCGATCCCGACGTAGCATAGCTGCCCCACGCCCTCGTATCCCTTCACGCAACCGCCACCGCTACGCTGCCCAACCTTGAAAGCCTTTATGTTTTTAGCTACGCAACCAGATCTGGTCGCTGGCCAGGCAGTACAAAAAGAAAACCAAAATTTCTATGGCCACCTTGCGGCCAGACAAGGTCGCTTGTAGTCGGATGTGGCCGACACGACAGTCAAGTAGCTGTCAACGCTATGGGAGAGCTTAATGTTATTATTATTTTTAATAATAGATTTAAGTTATCCTTATAATTGAACGACGCAGATCAAAATTTAGGACATAAAAAAATTTTGCCCCGAGGAAAACTTTACCAATATTATGTACCTTCAAAGGGCTTTTCAGAGTTACTACATGTAAGCATCTGAATTTTTAACCGTATTTGGGGGGTCAAAATCCAAATTTGGATTCTTTTACTCTTGCCTTGGATTTAGTTTAGAAAGTGGGTGGACCCAACTCCACAAAACCCCAACACGTTGTAACATTACCAATATTAATTAGTGATAATTGATCTTATTTAACATATAGCGTGTTAATTTGTATTATGTAGTCGTGATGAATCACCAACAATACTTATTAAAGAAGCTAGATGTTAAAGCTTAGACACACAGGCTATGGACATACGAACATATTCATCGGCTTAGTGCAATACTATGCCAGTTTAAGTGATTATAAAATAACGTTCAGATCCTTGAATTGCCACGAATAGTAAAAATGTCGCACATGACTTACATTCGTAACTGTAACAAATTGTTTCGAGCAAGAAACATTATTTCAGACAAACAGACTAAAATGTTTTGCTGAGGTCAATCAGAAGTTAACTGGAATGAATGTTTGGCAGCTGCTTCTGGGCGTGCCTCATCCACCTCGCTCAGGAGTTCTTTCATGAACGGCGAACTAGTCCCATGTGTAATTCGCAAGATATCTACAGCCTTTGAAAGTGATTGTAGAGCTTCTACTGTTTCTCCCCGGCAACCTGAAGATCAGAACAGCTCCATGACTACAAATTTCACAAAAAAATCAAAACCAGGTCCAACTAATGGCCTAATTGATTAGAAAACTATTGATTCCATGCAATTGCTTGAAAACTGCTCAGTTACAGTTTCATAAAAATCTTCATATCTTCAAACTTAAAGGGGCGCTATAGACGTAATTACCGACCGTTTTATCTTCCCACAAGTATAGTATTGCAGCCACCGCTATGGATAGCATGGTGGATAAACTCCTGCATCACATTTGAACATGAATGTAACTCATTCATCTTATTGTGCCAATACAACAATAAATTATGCTGCGGTTCTCAAGTATGTAAGCAAGAAGTAAAGAAACGAAGGCTAAAAAAGGAGAATTCTGCTCACAGAGAGTTTGTACATTTAGCAAGTAAACCACACTATTGAATTAAATATTTAGTGGTTTTATTTCCTAACAGCTCGAGCGCTTTTGGGACAGACCATGTAAAATTTACACACACCATCATATAGCTTTAGTAAAGCATCAGGACATAAGGACCAAAGCTTCAATGAAAGCTTTCTCATACTAGATAGAATCTAATATCCAATCACTAAAAGTCTTGTTAACAACAATATCTGAATAACAGTGAGCTTATAAATAAATGAAGGCAATATAGATTTGGAAGTCTCTGACCCAGTCATACTCATCATTATAGAGTCCAAAACCCCACAAAGGAACATAGTGTGCATGCATTAAGCAGATGCTACAAGAGGATAAATGAAATCATTTGCCGCACAATTTTTAAACACCAAGGAGTAAATATTGACTTTCCCAAATTTCAGAAGTTCTCACTTGTCTAGACTTCACATATACTTCCCTAACGAGCTGAAAGAGAGAATTAAATTGGCACCTCAGTTGAATATGTATCTAAAAAGGACGTTAACATAAATTTCAGACTCATTAAATTGAAGAATGCACAGCATAAGAAAGAGTGAGTACTCTCGTAAACAGGAAGAGTGAGTCAACGGTAGGCCAATGAATCCTTCCAGTTTTTGCAATTCCATCAGAATTTGCGAATAAGTTATCAATCATGGTAGAAATCATAGGCAATGGGACATAATATACAATATATTTTGCATATATATAACAGCATATGCTCGTTAATGACACAATGCTGAAAGATCGTTCAGAACATCTTTTATGTAATCACTAATGGACTACAAACATACGACGACCTCATGTATATATAAATATGATTAGCAGCTAGGTGATGAATTGAAGGCAACAAAGAACATTTACACTTCTAAAATCACATTTGCATACCAAAGCTTTGGTAGGCAAGCAGTATCCATTTAATCCATCACTGACAATTATATTGTTGTTCCGTAAGTTCGCAGAAGAAAAGAACCAAGTATTACATACCTAAATCCTAATCAAAGTGCACTGAAACGTACCATAAACTGGAGCTAATATGATGAAGGGAACAAGGCGAATGCAAGAGAGTCTCAACAAGAAGAGATAAGAATAACCTAAAAAAAGAGGAAGATAACCAAGCAAGCCTATGTTTGTACCATTAATTGATCACAAATCCATTGTGGGATCTGGAGAATACTGATTTTTATAAAACGCCACTCTAAATATCGTACCTAAAGAGCATTCTAATCCTGGTAAAGATAAAATAAAATAAAATAAAATATAAGTAACCATTCAGATTACAAGAACCTGGAGAAGAACAACTCCCTAGAGCTATATATGTACTAAATCGTTAAACTTAAATGCCTTGGGCCATGGCCAACCAACTCAGAAGCATATTTTGTACGCCCAAACAGAGAGAATACATAATTAGGAAACAATGAGTATCCTCGAAGGTTAAACAATGAGTAACCATTCAGAATACATACGAAAGAATTGTGGACAAGATAAACAACATATAATTAACATATGCAAGTTAAACAACAAACATACCTTAAGAAGTGTTTCCCTGGTCCGGATTAAATTGATTAGAAGGGGATGGAATAGTTTTAAATGAAGTCTGCTCAACAGTTCTGTACAGAATGCTAGCTTCATGATAATCTGATATTTATTAAGGCGATGGATGTGTTCAAAGGCACCAAGCCATTACTTTTCCCACCAGAAAAATATAAACAATCAAAAGGATGCTCTTCGGCATATAAAAGGGAATAGTAAAAAATCACCTATAGGTATGACGTAATGAAATACAAAACAACGATACTTCGAGATGATAAAGACATGGAAGCCTTTTCAGAGACATGCTCAACCTCACTTGTAATTGTTCTTATCTCATGTTTATCCCTGGAAACTCCACACTTTTGGCATGAGTATGCTTTATCGGTAAAGGGAGATTGGCCAAAAACCAAAAAATTGAAGAATATTTCATTTTTTGTCATCATAAAGTGTGTTTCAGACACAAGATGTCTGTTATATCCAAGACAGGTCTCCTATGCATTCAAAATACAGGAAAAAAAGATAGTAGGAACATATGCTGAACATACCAGAAGTAAGCAGCAAAAATCCATCACAATCGATGACTTTACAATGATAACCTTCGAAAACGGCACTCGCCACTAGTTCCTCTTGCTGGCCATTTGTTACACAATATAAGCATTAAGTTGAAAGTGCAATATTAAAAAAAAAAAGATAGAAAGCGCAGAGAAAAAGAGAGGCACAATTTTGCAGTTTAGATTCTTAGTCTGAAAGCCTGATACCGTCAGTTTAAAATTATTCTTTGTGCTGCTACACTAATACAAGCAAAATTTGCAATGATATTGAATAGCCAATTAATTGAGATATCAGAGATATGTTGCAGATATGCTAAGATATTTGGAACTTATTTTGAAGTATATAAATAATATATTCTCGATGTTATTTTTTTCAACATAAACGGAAAATTTTCTTTGACCAGTTTTATCAACTTTGCCAACATCCCCTCGAACACAAAAATCCTTTCCTTGGTTAAAATAGACTTCCATAAATCAACTACGCTTATCTCAACCACACTAGACAATCCATATATAGATTGACTTTTGTTTAGCATACTTACGAGAATTAAAACAAAGTTGTTCAGACCCTAGTTAAACCAGTCGAATATTCTTTGACTCCTTGGGCAATACTAGAAGCTTAAAGAGAATATTCTCTAGGTATCAAACTGACCACTTTGATGCAGAGTGGACATTTGCAAATGAAGAGGTATTGCTCTTCGGGAACCTTTAACCATGTCGTGGTGCTTGCAGCAGTTTCTATGAAACTCAGAGTGACCTTCCAAAGATAGGGTACAATTAGCACGGCTACTAGTAAAAGACAAGTTTAGCAGCATATACGAGCATTGAGAACATACTTCAGTATATTTAGTTATAGATTTTATGGCAAGAACAAATGCCATCTTTCCATCAAATGTCAACACTGAATTAGGCAAACAGCTGCAGTTTTTTGGTGCACCAAATGATCATCAGAACCAATCTACTTAAATCTGTAAAATATCAACGAAAATGATCCTTTTATCTCACCAGACCATACCTATGGTTGATGGCTGAAACAACAGGATACAATCCAGTACCAAGTAGCCTCAGTTCACTATCACATACAGTATGAGCATTGCATGAAAGCTTCAAATGTGAAACAAACAAAAACATAAATAAACTTGTTCAATCTGTAAACCAAATGTGAATAATGAAAACCACCTTAGAAAAGTTCTGAGCTATCTCTTTCAAGCTCAGCTCAAGGAAAGGAAGAATCAAGCCGACAAGGTTAGCCATTTGTGCGTACATCCCCAGTTTTTGCTCTCCAATGTTCGACATATCTTGACAATAGTCAACAGGAACATTTTCGTCTCAAGCTTCCATTCACTGGCAAGCAAAGCACAATGACATATAAACTTATTCCAACTAGGATGGAGTCATAGTATGGATTTTGTAGCACTGATCACTTGCTTTTGCATTTGTTTCAGTAACATAAAACCATGCAGAAACAAGTGGCATTTTTTTTACGTTGGATGATCTTTCAAAAACAACACTTAAAAGAGGGGAAATGTGATGAACTTTTGACATTATTGTCATATTCTTCTTCAAACTATTAGAAAGGTGTCATAAGATGATTCTTGGTGAAGAAATACTAATGTCAACTTACTCTGCCTGGCAACAAATAAATCATGTGTTTTTTTCTACATGAAAGCATGACACAACAAAAACTACCTATGAAAAGAAAAACTACATCAATAAATAAGGAAAATAAATAATGTTAAGCAGTAAAAATGCATATAGAACAAATCCAAACCTTCATGCTCTATCATCATATTTCCCACTCATGTTCTTTACAAAAATCAAACCACAGGACATGGTCCATCAATGCCTCCACTAAATGATAATTATCCATGGGCGAGACTTAAATGACCTGTTTACATTCATGATAAAATATCACCAAAGTTATTGACTAGTATCCAATGATTACAATTCCCGACTTTCCCAATAAATTGACAACTGAAATGAGAACAACAAGAAAAATTCTTTCAGCATCATATGCTCTCCTGGTCATTTGCATACAGAAGCATCGGACCTTCACTGCATAAAACAATGATACATCCAAATTCAAAAATATTTTAAAGTTATTACCATTGTTTTTTGTCCACAAACTGTAGCTATTCAATTGCTTTTACAGTTTTACCACGACAAAAAAATCTATTCTAAAGAGTCAAAATCCCAAAGGCAGTTTATTCCCAATGAACAAATATCTTTAGTTATGCATCATTCAAGCCAGGCAACGGCCTTTTTTGGCGGTACTACCAAAACTTTAACTGGCTCATCACTGCAGATTACCACAATTCGGCACAAAGTCCTCCACAAGAAGATATGACATGCGGTGACCATAATAAAGTTTCACACAATTCGATAGTAGAAGTCACAGAGGGACAAGTTAAACACACTAAGTACTTTTCTAATGTCAAGCCAAATTTAAGATCATCTCAATTCAGCAACGTCCACTGACAACCAAGTTTATGTGTCCAAAAGAAAAAGCATGTTGCAGTCTGGAATATGAAAAAATCCCTTTCACTTGTAGGACATCATTATTACCATGATAAGACTAAGAAAATTGGCATGTACCATTTTTTTATTAGAAGTGATGCCACCAACTTTGTCTGGATTACAATATTTCTACTTTTACTTTATTCTTAGTTTAAAAAGAAATTTGTTAACTTTGCATCGTCAAGGCTTATGAGCTAATTTTAACAAGGATAGTCTAGGTTTCACAATAACTATGAAGAGATTCAACAGTTTTATCCTACATAACTATCATAGCTATAACAATAAGAAAAGAATGTGTTTAAAAGCATAATCTCCATTTTAAGAAGCAATTGCAAGAGCTGAAGATCATATTGAGTTTGACAGGAAAAATGTGAAAACTTGTCCTTTCAAACCCATTAACTAAAGTCGTTGATACTCCTACACCTGAGCTAAAATCTGCACAGATCAGCAAAACCTTCAAAATTTAGATGATCTACTACATATTTGAAGGGACAAAAAAATCATCACATGGTTGCAAAAATTGGAATCGGAATCAGTTTTCAAAAGAGTCACTGAATTGGATTGAATCAGTCTAAATAAGTTAGGAATCAAAAAACAAGGGGCCCACGACAATGACGGAACGCCCTCAATAATCAACTCGCTTACCAAGTAGAGTCTCACAAAATCTTCCTTCTTTCCCTTCAATTGCATCTGAAAACGATTTGTAAACTTTATTATAACCATCCATCATGGGTTGACCGCGAATACCATTATCAAGAAGTGTATCCACAGCTTCTTGCACCAACTTCTCTAGACACATTACTAAGGTCCGAATCGGTCATAAAAAAATTTGACAACTCATAACATAAATACATAAAATACATAAATACATAATTTATCAACACAAATACACAAGTTTATAGTTTAATACAAGTACAAAAGATCATCACTATTTATCATCATGAGACTACAAGTTATACAATTTCATAAGTATAACGTTTGATATATCATCATTTGTACTCTATCAAATGATAACAACAAGTCATTAATACAAGTCCATAAAATCAAGGTTTAGTATAATTTTACATGGTTAATACTAAATTATCTAATTCATTATCTGAAGCATCTTTGGAGTCTCAATTACTATCACCAATAGGAAGAGTAAAGTTGTACCCGCATCAATACAAGACCCTTGCGCAAAAGGAGGCATATAACTCCCACTCATATGAAGTCCCTCAAGTCCAGGAGGCATAGACAAATTTTATTGTGAGTCAATAGATACACCAATATTAGCATTAAGTCCAACAGGAAGAGGAGGCAAAGAAAAACTATCACAGACGTAGTAAAACATGATCTAATTGCAGTTGCATTATTTGACATATTGGCATTGGTTGTTCATTCATTTGTTGTAGTTTTCAATGTACCATATTCCCAGCTAATATCCATCTTCCCTATGACAAATCTGACACTGATAAAAGATGCAGTAACAGTTAAATTCAAAATCTAAGTGAGTGCCAAAATAGCAAGATAGCATGAGATCATAAATGAAATTAAACAACCATCAAGTAGGTCAATGACAACATCAAATCATATATCAGAACAAACAACAAATCTGCACAATATAGAATTTGTACTAGAAATAGCAGCTAAATTCAAAATCATATATTAGAACAAACAAGTCTGCACAATATAGAATTTATAACAGAAACAACAGCTCATTTCAAATCAAAGTGAGCACCAAAATGACGGGCCAACGATATAAGAAAATTAATTGAATTAAACAATCATCAGTGAGCCAATGACGATACAAAATTATAAACTAGAAAATGTGTAAAATGTCGAATCTGTTCCAGACACAGCCCCTGCATTCAAATCAAAGTAAGCGCCAAAACTACAACAGGGACATGATAATTGAGATCATAATTTATACTAATCAACCATCGCCAAAGACAAGCAAAAATCATACCCTACAAACAAAAAATTTGCACAACATACAATTTGTACCGCAAACAACAACTAAATATCAAAAAGAAATGAGCACCAAATTCTCAACAACTATGCAAAACTAAAAATTAGAACAAACACCAAATTTGCATAGCATAGAATTTGTACCACAAACAACATTTGAATTCAAAAATTGAAGTGAGAGCCAACGCAACAACCACAATTTGAGAGCCTAACTCAAAACAATTCATCTTCTTCGTTAAATAATATAACAGAAAAGGTAATAATGAAAATTTTCAAAAAAAAAAAATGCAAAGTTGTCGGCACAACATGAAAATTTTCAAAATAATATACTGGGGAGGTGGAGGGAGGGGCTCACATGGGGGCGGCGGAGGGAAGAGCGACGCTGGAGGGAGGCCAAGGCACACGGGGGCAGCGGCAGAGGGAATGCCGAGTCACAAGGGGGCAGCGATGATGGGAGGTTGAGGCACGCAGGGATGGAGGGGTGAGGCTGAAGGGAAGGGGCAGCGACCATGGTTGCATAAATCAGAATCGGAATCAATTTTTGAGGGAGTCAGATTCGGAATCGAAATCGCTCTAAATCGGACAGAAATCGGTTCAGTAGAATCGGTCTAAATAGGTCCAAATCGGTCATATATAATAATTTGACAACTCATAACATAAATATATAAAAATTAGATATTGATGTCATTTTGATATTATTGTGTGTATTATATTTTATGATATTTTTTCATATTTTTTAGATTTTTTTTGAATTATTTAGAGTTAGTTATTATTTTTGACTTGAGTCGGACACGAGTCAAGTTTTAATTACAAGAATGCCACGAGTGTTATTTCTTTCCCTTCGCATTTTCTATCCCGCATCAGCCCACCTTCCCCGTTGCCGCCGCTGCCGCGCCCCCTCCCCCCAGACCCGCCCCGCCCCGCCCTGCCCTGCGCCCGCCGCGCCGCGCCCCCTCCCCCAGACCCGCCCCGCCCTCGCCCGCCGCGCCTCGCCTTGTGTCCGTCGCACCCCGCCAGCCCTACCCTATCCCTCCTCACCGCCACTGCCCCACCCCGCCGGGCCCCCACCCCCCCCCGCGCCCGGAATCGGCTCGAATCGGTCGGAATCGGCCGATTCACAGACCGGTTCGGATGAAAACTGATTCAATGGGTTTTTTGAATCAGTTTTCATCCGATCCGAGTGGAATCGGCCGATTCCGATTCGGAATCGTCAATTTCACAACCTTGGCGGCGGCATACAGGGAAGAGGCATGGGGTGGCGGCGGACGAGCAGAGGGAGGGGCGAGGTAGATTTTAGGTTTTTAAAATTTTAATTTCATTTTTACCCACACATAAATAATTTATTTATTAACATACCTAGGGTATTTTTGTCATTTACCTATAAAAACCGATTCTTCCTGATTTGAAATCAGCCATGACTCAGTTGAAATCAATACAAATCGGCCGATTGGACAACCATTTTATAAACTAACTGATTCACCTGGTATTTCGGATTGGATTGCTTCCGATCCAAGTTAAATCGGCCAATTCCGAGTGATTTTTTCATTACTGAGTCATCATATAGCTCTACCTAGTCATGCTGCAATTTTTTTTTCAAAAAGATTCTGACCATTAACCTTATTGAAGGTGTAATCAGCTTCCTTCTGTCTTCAGTCAGTCTCAAAAAGTCTGACATTCAAGTTGGTGTAATTTCCATTCTGATCTCTGAATATAATAATAATCATGTATAAGGACAAAAATCATATTTTATTATTTCTTAAGAAAAACAAATAGCAATTGAAAAACGTTTAACATTTCAAGGATGAGAACTCTATAAAGGAATCATACATGAACAAATGCGCAACAAAGGCAAAATGCTAGAGCACCAACTGCTAGCATGAATTTGAGGCTGTGGCATCCACTAGCACACCTTGCCCGATGTCCCTTCTGCTGCCACCAAAGCCAGCTGGTTGACAACAGTGTGGCCACTGGTGGTTCCAGTCACCAAGTGGCTCCTCCAAGTCAGTTCATCCAGACAGTGGGACCACCAGGAGATCCAGTTGACAACAGAACAGTTCACGTGCCAGAAACCACTCCACCAACCAGAATTTTTAAAGCATATAGATCCCTTTAATTTTGTGCATTCAGCCGGTAGTTCTAAATCCTGTTCAGAGATCTATACTCTGAGCTTGGGTTTCTCGCATTTGGAATGCTCATATATCAGATGTCAAAGTTATTTGTTGCATGCTAGTTTAAAAGCAATATATATCTTTGCTATGTGACTTTCCTACAATCAGTTGATATGGGCACATAGTTGAAGTGCCTTGAAGTTTGAAGATCAACCCTCAGTTACTTGTTCTACTTCAGAATTTGAGGTTGAATTCTTTTAAAAAACCAGAATGGAGTTCAACCTTTTACGGAAGAGGACAAATGGACTAATTTTAAGTTTAATTGTTTACTTATTCGAGTAATTGTTTCCTAATATATTTCAGCACTTATTTCTGGTTATTTGGTTTCCACTCCAAGTAGGACTATTATTGGATATAATCTGAACATGTATGATATGGGTCTTTATTACTTTAATTCGGATTTTACTTCTATTTTGAAGTATAAGGCAATTTAGACGTTGCTTGCTTTTAGATTTTTTTACTTTATTTTACCTATAAATATTGGCTACCTCCTATATTGTATAAGATTTTCCCACGATGGATTGAATTATTGGTAGTACACCATCATAGTTTTTCTTCTTTTTGTTGATTTTCCTAGTTAGCTTGTTATTTCTCTTGCGTACACCGTGGTAGAGGAACATAAGAAAAGTTAGAGTAATAACCTCACAAGAACTCCCACAGTACCACACCATTTTACACACTGAGAACTTCTTTAGAGTTCCAGAAACAAAGCATCGTATCTAAACTTATTTGAGGTATTGTGAGGTACACACGCATAAGGTTCTTGACAATAAATCACCTCACCTGCATCAAAAGAAGATAGATAATACACAATTCTATATTGCAAAGTTCCAATATTAGAAGTATGTTTTTCTTATAATGTCAGAAATAAACTAAGATGAAATGATGATACATAGCAAGAAAATACACAGCTGCTGATATTTCCTTGGGAGATTTTTTTATAAATCTTATGGATGTGAAACAGTTAATTTATCTGTCAAGCAATAATTCTGACCCACCAATAATACAAAATGTTAAAAGGAAATTGATTACAGAACACCCTATGAGAATCAGAAACAGCACACAACAACGGAAATTTTACCAGGCAAACAATCTTTCGCAGCAACAAGAGAATGTCCCTTCTCTTCAATTAAGCAAACTTTCAAGCCATGCTCCAATAGAAGCTTTTCTAATTCACCCATATTGGGGGTCACATCAAAGACATCAGATTAACCGACTTCTCACTCACGGCCAAAGTTGTAATTAATCGGAATCAGTCTTTAATTCATGCGTCTGTTGGCATTGTATCGGTCCAACCTCATAAAAAGTTTGAAATATATACCCTGCACATCCACAGCATTAAATAGTTTGATAAATACAAAAAGTAAAAGTTACCAAATGTAAACAGCTTGATTAATACAAAATATATAAACACAAAATCACAAAATCAACATGTTTCAAGCATTCACACAGTTGAAGCATTCAAAGTTTCACACATCTAAACAAAATCCCATAATACACGAACAAATTAATACACAAGCATGTCACAAAACTAGCACACAGCATTAACAAGCAAATTAATACGCAAGCCTTTACACGGGTTGTGAGAGTAACATATTACAGGCAATCCCGAACAAGCTAAGGTAAGTCTATGTATTCACCTTGTCGATTCAGCCCGCCGACGGTTTTTGGCCGGTGGCAGGCGCTTGGTGTCGCACGTCGGACGGCGCGGCTGGTATCGACTAGGGGAGAAAAGTACAAGTTTAGCCCTCTCTCTTATTTTTATTTTGAGAAAATATCAGAAATAGCTAAATTTCAAATTATCTTTTTAAAAGTAACTAATTTTCCAAAATTAAAGACTTTGTGTAAATTATAACCAAATCTCGTTATTTTTCATGACAAAAATACCTATAAAAATTTATTTTTATTAAGATAAAGTAGACAATGAATAAAATTTATAATATTTACTAATTTCTTGTATAAAAATAAAAAGAATGACTAATAAGTGATTTATAGGATCTAAAATTATATTATTGATGATGAAAAAGGCCAAAAGTAAATTTTTTATTCTTATTTTTACTTTTAGACCATTAAATTGCAAAAAAAAAGAAAATAAAGTATATAAATTTTGGTGATTGAAATATGAATTTAAATTTGTCATATATATATATATATATGTTCGGGTGCGGGATCGTCTGGCCCCTCGAATCAGTTCTTTTGTGATTGAGATTTAAAGGTTTGGTGGGACCGAGGTGTACTTACTGCGTAAAGAGGTAGTGCGATAGAAATCGAAGATATTACAAACAGTAAAATGACACAGACGAAATTTTTTACGTGGTTCTTTAGGGTTCAACTTGAATCTCTAAGTTAATTCATAGTGAGATTAGTACTCACAATTCACTATATCTCCTTTGATTTTTATAAGTTACACAAAATAGTGAATTTTTTGCTGCTTTTAGATAAATTTTCCCTAATCAGTCTTGAAGGCCTTCAAATTATTTCTAGAGTGTTGATAAGCTAAACCAAGCCATTCTGGGTTAGTTCAAACCAAACAAATGCCGTATCGGACCAGATGGCGTATGTCGGCTTCCTTTCTTTTCTGCGTGCGCCAATCTACGGGTGGTGTACGGTACACCAGCTCCAATTCGGGTCGCGGTCTTGTAAATGGTCACGGTCTGGCTTCACGGACGCGGACCGGGGAGAAGGATTCGGTCTCAGACACGACAAAAGTGGATGCAGTCAGCAGTAAACAGGTCCGACAACCCAGCTGCAGCGATGGTGCAATGGTGGTTTTTGTGGCTCCAGCGGCAGCTTTTTCGGTAGGTGAAGGTGGCGGAGATTGCCCAAAACTGTAGATCACAGACCTATGGGTCTCTTGACGGTGGTGGCTCCGGTCGGTCGGTCGGAGGCCGGTTAGACACTTTTCTGCACTTTTGTGCTACGCTGCTCCGATCAGTCACTTCTCAAATTGTTTCTGGTGACCTCAGCGATGAAATTCGGTGGATCTCCGTTTGGGTTTCTATATCATTCCATCATCTTCACTTGATCACAACAGAAGAGCTGGGAACGACCGGCGTTGGTCGAAAATAATCCAAGAAATCCAGTATTCGCTACTCTGTTTTCTACTTTTTGGCCAGTAACTTCCTCGCTTCCCGATTTTTCCCAGCGGCTACAACGACGATCTTTGGCAAAACTCAGTTTGGGTTTCTAGACCACTCCTCCGTATTCACATTTCACCTCACGGTGACATTGGAAACGACCGGTGTTGGTCAGAAAAATTAGCGAAATCAGACCTTCGCTACTCTGTTTTTTGATTTTTCCAATTGGCAGCTTGCTGGCAGAATTCCGGCGACGGCAGGTGTAAAACCCGTGACTCGAGTCAGTGTTTTACGTTACCGAACCAGTCGGTTCGATCGTTGGTTCGAGTTGAGTCAGTTTCATGAACCACATGCTGAGTTGAGGCCAGCCGTGAGTTATGAGCGATGAGAGTCAGGTGTACCTAAATATATGATGATAACCTCGAGAAGATGGTGAGATATGAGTTATCAGAATATATGCAGTATTTTTTTTTCTTTTTATATGTTTGATCGTAGAAATAGTTTTAGGCCGAATAACGCGTTAGGACGTGTTGGATCATATTCGGGTGGGTTATTAGTTATAGAACATGTCATTTGGATGTTGTTGTGTTTGTTTTATTTTATGGGATTTTTCCATATTTTTCTAGATTTTTTTAGAATTTATTACGAACTAGTTATTATTTTGACTCGGGTAGGAATCAAGTCAATACTTAATTACGAAACTGCCATTGAGGGTATTTTCCTCCTTCCCCGACACCTTCCTTACCCTAAGCCCTAGCCGCCGTCATTGTGTGCTGCCGCCGTCGATGCCGCGCTGCCGCCAATCAACGCCGCCCTGCCCCCTCGTGCAGTCGCCGTGCCGCCACGACCCACCCCGGCCACCATCTCGCCACCAGGACGTCGGAATCGCCCCACGAGACTGCCTCGACCGTCGCCACTCCGGGCCGGATTCCGCCGCCGTTCGGTTGCCGTCGTCACCGTTGTGACCACCAGTCTCACCCTCTCGCCGTCGCCGACGTTTCCCCCATCACCCCGACCGCCGTCGAGGCCGGCCGCAGCCCCGATCGGAGCACACCGCCACCGCCACCCGTTTTCGACGCCGCCGTCAACGGCCATCGCCACCTCGGCTACCCTTTTTGACACCACCATTGGACCAAGCTCGTCAAGCTAGTGCCGATAGACCCCCTGATTGCCCCGTCCCGAATCATCGCTGGAAAACCGTTGGAATCCGCCGGAAAACCGCCGACACTCGCCGGAAAACCGCCGAAAAAATTGGATTCTTGGGAAATTTGCCGG
The DNA here is from genome assembly GCA_033002965.1 of Piper betle. Taxonomy (NCBI): domain Eukaryota; kingdom Viridiplantae; phylum Streptophyta; class Magnoliopsida; order Piperales; family Piperaceae; genus Piper; species Piper betle. The sequence continues at coordinate 27,194 of JAURVB010012396.1, forward strand.
ATCATCCGTCGAATGCACCCGGTCCAATATGATCGGACTTCGGATGCCGCTAGGTGCTGAATTCGAGTTTTGAGCCACGAAACGGAAACCCTAACCGTCGCCGATTTTCGACGACGCGAGGTATAATTTATTTTAACTTAATTATTTGAAAGTATTGCTTATTAGAACTGCATGCTAGGATTGGTGAATTGTGTGTTATAATAATATATATAAATGTAGATTTGATTAAGGATAAAATATGAAATTTGTTTGGTTGAGTGGTGTTAAAAATGGAGGCTAAGAAACTAATTAGGGTAACTAGGTAATGATCTTGATCTAATACAAACTAGCCTAAGTAGACTTGCTAGAATTGATATAGGTTGATGTGTGTTGATTGATGCGTGATTGTGTTAATTGTGTGTGCATGCTATAGGATGTGTGATTCATCATGCGGGCGTTAGTTGTTAGCTTGATTGTGTAGGTACGGTGTAGGAGCTCGCCGCCTAGGCGCGTGGACCTGTTTGGAGCTTCTACCATGTCCGTTTAGGACTCGTTCTCTGTTTTATGCTATTCCATTGTGTATTTGATTTATCATGTGCAGGACGAGTTAAGACACGTTTTATCGGATCCCACTTAACTCGGGCCATTTAGCAAACGATTTTTCCGGATTAATAACCCTCGAGGATGAGATCCCTCGAGTTTGTTTTCGAACTTCAGATCCAGCTCACGTTGCCTTCGGGCCTATTGTATAAATCCCAACCCAGACCTATATATATGTATAGTTTTCGTATTTTTGTGAGAGATTGAATGAGGGAAATCCGACTACCGTGCTACGCGAGCAGGCACGTGTGTGTTGATAGTGGGCTCTAGAATGGTGTGCGGGCCGTTTCATTCCCGAGGGATCCTGACAACTCCACCTTTGAGTTCCTCAAACCCGAAGAAGTGTGGAGGTTCACGGGTAGTGCAATGCAGCGCATGTCTAGACTTGTGGTTTCTGAAGGCGACTACCTGAGAGTACTCAGCCTTCGTGCTCAAGGCCAGGAGTAATATGGAAGGTGCAGAGGGCGGAAATGAATAAGATTTGATGTGAGAAGTGATAGAGAAATGGCCGAGGTATGAGAATGTGAAAGATAGGGGGACGCTGTCGACCCGAGGGCGACGGCTCCCGTATGTGCCCTGATGAGAGTTCTTGAGGAAGTATATGGTTTTCATTCAACAGGAGAGTTTGCTCTCCTGTGCCAGATTGATATTAGTTATTTTCTGGGCCGGTAACACTCATTACTGATGGTTTTTCTATATATATGTAGGTGAGAAATGCGAGGGATGAAAGCTGTCGGGACTGCGGAGGAGCAGCACGGAACCGCGCACACATATACCTGCCGCGTGTAATCTATAATGACGGTGTGTTATTGCTACATGAATGATAATTTTGATGTGTTTGTTCGAATAAATTGCTTGATATGAAATGAATGGATGAATGTGAATGAGTAGTAAGTTTGGAGTTCAGGCTCGGTTCAACTGAAACGAAAGAGATAATAATTTAATGTCACGGTAGATTGTTACGTTTTATCGTATTTTCATAAAATATTTATATACCTTTGTTGTGGACATGTTAGCCCTTATTGCACTTTTAGGGGAAACTCTATCCGTTTTTCCGTAATAGCATATATTTTCTTTTGGTTTCTTATTTATTGTTTTGTCTTATTTTTGCTTGTACATCATAGCATGCATGTAGGACCGTGTTAGAACCCAATTATTCCCATTCATGCATTTCACATTTTGAATCTCCATCTTGAAACGCCGAGAGTAGATCCTGGTCGGCTTAACCAAATCTAGTAGATTAGCGAACGGTTCGGTCACCGGTGACATTTCCGGGTCGGTTCACGGGTGAGCCGAAACGGAGTGTTACAGCAGGAGTCTCCAGCGGAAATTCTAGGGGGTGCTGTGTCGGGGGCACTCTAAGCTCCAAGCAGATGGTCTTGTACTGATACAATAAGGTCGAGGTTGTCCAGAAAAGTCGCCGAAAAATTGGACGCCGAACCTGCAAAACAAAGATGTTATCCTGTTCTTCGTTGTCGGCGGGAATGGTACAGGGCTCCGGTGGGCTCTGATATTTTGCTGCTCAGAACTTCCTAGCAAGGGCAAATATCAACTGGCAAGGCTTCAATGTACTCAAGCAACAACACTTCATTCTCTTTTCACGGTGGTAGTCGAGGAAGCCAGACTATAATAATAAGGCAGCAAGTTAGGAACGTGACTTCAAGAGGACTCCTTGGCGGTAGTTTGACCAGGCTCTTTGCGTCTGTAGGTATTAGCAACGACACTTGGCAGCGACTCTACCTTTAAGGCGGCAAGGATCTGGATTCCAAGGACACTGCTTCAAAGCTCCACCTTTCTTCTTCGTCACGATGACCCAGTGGAAAAACTTTGGCGAGCAAGAGAACCTTTCTTCGGCTCTCTCACGGACAACAACGAGGCTTCACAGCAGCAACAACAACAAGGCTTCACGGCAATGTTGGTAGGGTGCAGCAATCAGGATTCATGGGTGGAGACATCATAGGCATGCATGACGGGGAAAGGCAATCTTCTCCATTCCTTGCTTCTTTTCTGCAAAATAGAAAAACCAACCTTTGTGTAGATTGGCTGCAGCATGGTGACAGGGCAACTCTTGATTATCTCATCTATGATGAGTCAATAGTAGATGGCAGGGTATTTCAAGTCATCTATTGGTTGGTGAGACAGGGTTGCATGGTGAGACAAGGTCGCAGGAGATAATCTCCAGTGAGGGGCTCTTTTCCTACTCTTTTTCTTTTTCTTTTTTCTCTATAAAAACTTTTTCTTTATCGTATGAGCCCCCTTTACTTCAGTAATAACACCCGGCTTTTATAAAATTGGGATAACTCTTGAGTGAAAGATTTCCTCTAACGGCTGCAGAATAATGTCTACCTCTCCCTCTGGTAATTCTTTCTCCAATAATTTTGGAACCGTATGACCAATTCTCTTGTAATATGCAGGAAGTCATCGAGTAAGTGGTTGAGTACTATCATATAATTGGATAAATATTATCCACATAAACGGATAAATATAAATATTTTTCGGATAAATATATACAAATAATATATATATATATGAAATAAAAATTGAAGATGTAGTTATCTCTGTTATAATTTTAAAATTTTAGTTAATTTTTTTAAATAATTTAAAATTTGGCTTTTTTTATATATTTTTTATTTTGTAGTAACCCAAATTCTTCTAAAACAGCCATTATAGTTTTCATTTTACAAAGACCCGTATATAGTAGGCTTTACTGTGGTTGACCGTGAAATGAGTCTTGACTCATTTATTTTGATTTTGAGTCAAGTTTAAAAAGTTACTAGTTGAGTTGTGTTCAAGTCAAACATATAATTGCTCGAGCATTTTTAATGTATAATTTTCTTCAGTATATTTTGAGATAAACTTAATTATAAAAATTTAAATAGTTCAATTTTAATTCAATTATAAGTCAAATAGTTTATTCATTAATATAATCTATATATTATTATATAAAACCATCATATGATATAATTATATTAATTATTTTTTACATTTTGTTTATGACTATATAAAAAAATATGTGAAATATTGTATCTAATATAAATATCAAGCTTTGAGTTGAATCGAGCCACAAGTTTACATGTGCTCGCTTGGTTTGAGTTGAACGTGTTAACTCGAACGAGTCACAAGATCGAGCTGAGCATTGCCCGAATTGAAGCGGACATAAATCGACTGAGTTTTAAGATCAACTGAATATATCGTTAGCACCCTAGGCTTTACAGGGGGAAAAAATTTTATCTTCTTTCTTGACACTCATGAATGATGATTGATGAACCTTTGTTTCGCTTGATGCCTGGCTAAATTTGGCCTGAGTTCAAAGATCGACTAAAAATAAAATCAAGCACTCATAAATCAATGCTTGACCTTCAGACTCATTGATATATATAACTCATTGATTTCGATATGATAAAAATACAAAAGGTGTGGACATTCATGTGCATCTTTAGTTGGAAAATGCAAGTTCAAAAATGCTTGAATGTGTGCGAGGACCCAAATTGGAATGATGTTCTAAGCCTCTGAAATGAGAAAAAAACCTTCGAACAAATTTGTTTGTATCATGAGCAAAGTCCAAAATAAGTCTGCAAAAGCATACTCGACTGCTTCTTCCACCTTATCACAAAATGGTTTTCTTCACCAAGTTAAAGTTATAAGACAAGCTCTTAAACATACAAAATTCACAAAACTCATGCATTAGTCGGCCGCAAATATAATGTTTTTTTCCCTAGCAACTGTTCATATAATGGGTTGCAGGTGTATTCTTGCTAACAAGTGAAACTTAATCCTATGGAAGAGGGCACTAGTATGGTTGTTGAACGAAAAAAATTTTCATACTATATTAACAAATTTAACTAACATCCAGTCATTCAGATTAATGCAATTTATACAGAATGGAAATTCTATCAATCACTGATGATATATTTGAACCATCACTGTACAGGAAGTTAGTTCTTTGCGAGCCATTGACCTCAATTTCGCCTTTTGTTTGCCTTCAAAGATTTTTTGGACTTGGCTGCAGATTGCTGTACAGATATTGGTAGAACAGTTCCTTCTTTAATATCATTAGCATCTGCGATATTGTTTAAAGTCTTTTGGGCTCCAAGGTAAACCGTAATATCCCTTATCTGCCAATAGTAACAATCATTTGAATCAGAGAACAAGACTAATTTTCTGAAGTATTAATGAGCATGGCTTACCTGTTCTTCTAGATCTTGTATCTGTTTGTCTTTTTTCCACAGACGATCTTTCCCTGCAACAGCAACCAAGAAGTTAGGTGAGTGAACAACTACATGAGCTTTCCTCATGTAGAATTTGCAAATAAGACTGGTCATAATATCATCACAAATGAAGAAAAAACATCATACATTCATATGCCCAGTACAAGTATATGAAATAAGGTCAGTCTACATGCTATTGCTCTTTTACAAAAGCAAAAGCAAATATGCAGTAAGTGCAGCATTTGCAACGATAGAAGCTTTGAAACAACAAAAAAAACGTTTACCTTTCTTCTATTTCTGTAACCAATTTTCGAAAGATATCCTGATTTTTGGTAAGATTCTTGTTCAACTGAAAGAGGAAACAATTGTTATAAATAATGACTAGAATAAGAGAGATTTAAATGACATACCGTGTTAGAGATCTAAACGCATGCAATCAGGAAAATCACAAATTTGAATTTCTTATCAACCCATTTTCCAATATAAAATAAAAACAGAAAAACACCTCCGCAGCTTTTCTTTTCTCTTCCAAAGTTTTTTCGAGTTTGAGTTGTATGTCCTGAACCTTTGAGCTCACAGCATTTTCAAAAGCTTTGGAAATTGCTGTCTCATTCTTTTCTTTGGCATCACTAAGCATAGATTCATAATACTGCCCAAGAAAAAAAACAAAGCAAATCTTGATAACATACAAATCCATACAAAATAGTAGTTTCCACAGCTTGTGAAAAGAATATGATGGAGAATAATTTAGGAGAAAAAGACGAAGGAGGAAACAGATGAAAGGGGATAATATTAGACAAATGATTTAAGAGTGGTGATAACCAAAACAAAGAACTTTTCCATTTATCAAAACCTGTTTACATTGATCTATGCATTCCCCTATTTATAATGTCAATAAGAAATAATCAAATGACCCAATAGGTCCAATACCTGATTCACTTATGGCTGCAACTACAGACGTTCTATTGGTCAATTGCATCTGGCTACTCCTATAAAGCCTAGAGCTAATGAGAATGTGACTAGAGTCTGATTACTTATGTTTAAGTCTTTATTTCTTTTAATTTCAGCATTATGGACATGTAGGGCTATTTAGGGAATTTGAAAATTATTAATAATATTAACAGGCCTTAAGGGGGTACAAATACACGTTGATTTTCTTTTCCCCTACAGAGCACGATCCTCTCTTTCTCCTCCCTCTTCATGCACAATTTCTTCTATTCTCAACTTTTCCCCTAAGTTTGCTTGTTTGGCGATTACAAGAATTTTCTACATTCTTAATCACTGGTTCTTCTTTTATTTTTAATTGCAAACTGCATTATAAAAGTAACGACTTCTTACAAAAGAAATATCCTAAACAAGGCATGTCAAACTTGTTTAAAAGAAATCCCAAAGAAAGCAATATTTTTCCTTATTGCCAAAGATAATAGTATTATTCGAATTATTGGGAAAGAAAACATCAAATAAAGTATATTCCTAATATATGCTCCTGCATCAAAATAAAATCCATGATACTGCCGATTGCAACCACCTGTCATTTTGAGATATATCAACAGCAGCTCATTTTATAAAAAGTGATTGCTCGATTTTTCATCATATAAACATTTCATCTCCGTTGTGTAATAATTTTGTTAAAAACAATGTCTTAACAAAGATGGGTATGCTTTGAACAAGAGGGAAAACTGAGATAGGGTCCAAACACTTAAATTGAATGTCTCAAAATCTAAATATTTGTTCCACATTATGAGTTGTAAATTGAAGTAAAGTGGGAATTTAAAAGCCCCGGGAAGACCTTTTTTGTGCCTAAATAGAATAAATTCAAAAGAATCTATAAACAGATAAAGTAATGCAAATCAAATGCCAATTCAAAAGTCCCTCACTTGTCTCTGCTCCTCAAGTTGGTTTGTCATTAGATTCTCGTACACTTCCTTAATCTGAAAGAGCAAGACAGTTCTGTAGATTACAATACGCTCGTGAAACAAAAGATCTAATATAAAAAACTGTGCTCTTAATTGAATTCCCTTCTGATGCTTGTCGTACTTCAAAATCATCATAAATATTGACACAAACAATATTGTGGTCTTTAGTCATGTGTGAGCTCTATATAAAACCTAAGCATTGTAGAAACTAAGCTATATGTGACATTGTGATCAATCACCACTGCCATTCACGTCAAATTCCATCTGGGCTGTCTATTAAGAAAATTTCTTAACCACTCTGGTTATTCAATTTTAGATACAGTCATACCACTCCTGATACCATCAAATAATCATGTCCCTTCAAAGAACATTAAGTTCTTCATTTTCTTTGTGTTATATTTACATAACACCCCACTATGGTAGCATAATTTACTTGTTGTATCAACTATGACCACGTGAAAATGCTGGACATTACGAATCAAAATATACTTGGCAAGTTTATCTACTGTAACCCAAAAATATCAGACATAGAAAGAGCATATAAGTTATAACAAAGGAAAAGGTCAGAAGATGAAAAACGGAACTTACTGCTTCGATTTGACTATCCCCGGAATTCTTGCTACACTCACTGGATTCATGATCTTGATCTGAAGAGTGACAGCTATTGCTCAATCTTACTGATTTTTCATTTTTAGATTGATCTAATCGGTGAACATATTGATCACCAACATAATCCCATATTCTATAATCATCCAAGTAAAGAGAATAGCAGTGCTTAGTTTCTTCCCAGTGTCTAACGGCATGGCGATCTTCATACCTAGAGCAACCATGTCAAACTCAGTGTCAGCCAGATACAGCTTATGAAATGAATGTGATTACAGTGAAATAAAATTGGTATCAAGGCACCTCCAAAAGAAAGCATCTGACCATGTCAAAGAGTTAAAACAGGTGCAGTAAACATTTTTAAAATCTTTCCACAAACTAAAACAAGCTAATTCTTTTATCAAATAACCACAATGGAGAAATGCTCAAACAACCAAGTTAAAAATGCTAGTTGCAAAAGAAACCAAAATAACCTTCATGGGTATAAATTGTTAACAACAAAAATATTCAATGTGGGTATGATTATTATAGCCTCCACTTTAAACCTACCTCCCACATCCAACAAAACCGCAAATAAGGCATATCCAAAGATTTTCTGGTGTTTTACAAGCTGAACATGTTGGCTTTTCAGGCTGTGGTTGGCAAAAATGACAAACCTGTACGATTGAAATCCGTGTAAGCAATTTACTGAACCATTTATAACCTATATGTGATTCTACAACTTCAAATAATAATAACATGCTACAAAATGTACTGTGATATTAGGCTAAAAATGAGCCGAGCTTTTGGCCAGTACGGGCTAGGGCTTGTGGCTCATTGTTTCATGAAAATCTTAAAAATTTCATACGAATAAAAATGTCACCATGAATACTTGACCATACAAATTTTTAAACTTCTTCCATCGCTTCCAATGTTATTTTTTAATGATTATGTAGCATAATTGACTAAATACAAAATATGTAATTATTTTAATAAAATCTAATGAGCCTGAGCAGCTGCACCAAGCTGGAGGTTAGTCAACCTCGGCTCATCTAGAGGTCAGCCAGCCTGAGGCTGAGCTTTTGTCAAGTTGAGCCTGAGCTGACATTGCCAGTCCTAATTCCAATTCCAAGGTTCTTAATTTGAGCATTACTTTAGTTGGTTTCGAATGATCACTATATGAATAACCCTAGAAATCAGATTCTCGCACATTGAAGATCTCGAACTAGGGAAGAATTGGCTAACCAGCGCATTTTCTTTGATTATTAAGAGGCTTTGTACCAATGGAGTGAGATTTCAATAGTCTTAACTAGGTATGTCTTTTATCCTTATTATCTTTTTTAACTCATTTTTTTTTAAAAAGCATTCACTATTCTACATTTCGCTGGGTTATCTGAACCAAGAACCAGACTAGTGAACCTCACTAAAAAGGTATACCGGGGAGGTCATCCTTGCATGTTAACACTTAATCTGCTTATCTTAACTACAAAATCGTCTCACCTCACCAAAAATTGATTAAACCTATAAAATCTATTTAAGGTTCCAAATAGAGTACCCATTAAATATCGCATCAATCTATTTAAGGTTCCAAGATAGTTCCTCAAGAAAAAGCTATGTCACACCAACCAAGCATATAATCAAAGTAGTAGGTTATACATTAGCAAACATAGTTACACAATCTCAACAGAAATTGGCAACAGCATCCTTATTAGAGCTCATATTGCTTCACACCAACAAAAATAAGCAAGGATACCCTTCCAACAAGACCATGCCACGCATATGTAAGACAATTATGCATTCAAATTGATGATATCACAATTTTAGATGCAACTGGCATCAAGTATAATTTGAAATACACAGTTTAAGGTGTGCTCCTCATCATGCAAAACAAAATGTCACCAAAAAAGAAAAAAGTAAAAAAATGAAGTCAAAGAACAAGCATGTTACAGCTTTCAATTTCAGAAACATGTTCCACAACCCATTAAAATTATTAGAAAAATGAGAAAAATGGCGAGTATGCTGTGTGTCGAACAGTGTAACTACTATAGCTGTTTCTTATGGAGAAATAATGTCTCTGTCGCAATGTGCCTCAACAAATCAAATGCAAAGGAATAAGACCTGCTCACCGGGCAAGAGGAGTCAGTCCATCCAAGAGTGCACGAACATTGAAAAGAATGGTCACAAATAGTTGAGACAACTCCACTTGTGTCTTGATCTAGTCTCTCTGAGAGACAGAGAAAAAAAGGACGGAGTCAGACCTTTCGTATTAAAACAAAAAAATATTTCAACGTACAACGAACAGAGACATCATACATAACAGAATTGCAAAACTTAAAAGAACTGGCCGAGTGAAGTATAACTAACCAAGGCAAATGGGGCACGATGGCAGCTCAGTGAGACCATCCGGAGGTGTTTCGGCAACTTCAGTGTTTTCAGTGAACTCAGCATCACTTACAAAGAGAAGACGACAGAAAGAGGCCTGCAGTTGAGCAATCACCTTACACCATCACACAACACTAAGAACGACAAATCATACCCAATCTTGAACAAGAAAGCAAGCATTTCCAAAACAAAAATCATCACCATCACAACGTGACTTTGCGCAAGGCTGTTAACAAAAAGAAAACATGATTAGAGGGAAGAAAAAAGCACCTCGGACGTAGGGAATCGCGTGCCATTGAAGCATTGGTAAAACGCAGTGGCCTTCCCCAAGTCATCGAAATTGATCAACACGCTATACCGTTCTTCGATCCCATCATCCCTTCCAAGCCAATCCCCACCACCAAAATAATAATAATAATAATAATAATAATAAAATAAACCTTTTAAAGCAATTTCATCAAACTCATAAAGCGCATGCATTTTAAAAATTTTTTATTCAAAACACACAAGAAACTAAGAAAACGCTCACCTAATCAACCGCAAAAGCAGGATATGATCCACGTACGCTTCGCAGAAGAAGAGGAAGTCATCAACGGAAAGACGGGCGGGGACGGCGAGAGCGAGCAGGAGGGTGGAAGCGCCCAGCGGAGCAGAGGACTGCAAAGAAGAGAAGAGAAGAGAGGAAGATGAGGTAAAAGGAAAGGTGCATCAATTCAAATCGCGGGGGAGAAGAAGAAAAGGGGCGGAAAAGGGGTGGAAACTGGAAGGGGTTTATACGGGAAAGGGGAAGGGAAGATTGTGGAGGCGTCGGTAGAGGTGGAGGGTGCCATTGATCTCCTCCACGCCCTCGGGTTGTTGCTGCTGCCCGCCGCTGCTCGGCCCGTCCAGGCAGTGGATTCGGACTCTAAACATGGCTCTCCTCCCCTTCTCCCTATTCAAACCCTTCTGCCAAATAAATAGCCTTTGCTCTACTTTTTTATTTAGTTTATATTTTTTTAGTCGACGTTGTGAAAATTTTCTTCTAATTTTTTTATTTAGACGGTTGCTCAAAACTTAATGAAACCTTCGTTTGATTCGGTGTCAAGCTCGAAAATGATTTCACAAAAGGCTCAATTTGAGGTTAAACTAGTTAGGCTTGCGATCCAAGAATCAACATTTTATATAAAAATCAAGATTTGATTTGATTTTACAATTTAATGAAAAATATAATAGAGCATCGTTTAATAAACATTTAAATACAAATATATGTGGTTGCATTATTTTTAAGTATACTTCTGCTAATTTGAGAAGTTTTGTTTTTAAAATTATTATTTAGTATGAAATTAGAAATATCATATTTTGATTATAAAATCAAGTTATCTCAATTGTAATTTATATTATGTTTTGTAATCAGGTTCGCATTTAAATTTAATCTAAGTAAAACTCTTAAGTCGACTCGTTATATAAACTACTCCACTTATTTGCTTTTTCCATATAAATAATTAAATAAAAAAAGATATTATCATTTATTAACCCCTTTTTTTAACTACATATTATCTCCAAGGTTCGTTAGCATGAAAAAAATAACATTATAAATATATGTGAGTGATAATGTATGACAATTCCAACATGAAGGTATTTATTTTAAAATTTTTTGCTCGTGAGATGCGACTAGAACTTTTATCAAATAGTCTCCTTGGACATTTAATGTCGACAGCATTTATTATAAAAGATAACAACTTATTTTAATTAGCATGATATATATATATATATGATATAAAATACTGATCTTTCAATAAAAAAATTATCAAATTTTAGAATATTTTGTAGTAAGATGCAAATAAGTCTTATATCATGTGGTCTCTTTGAAAAAAATTGCTAAGAACACAAAAGGAGAAGAAAAAAATTAGTGAAAAGATTTTATATCTCAATATTTGTATTGTATCAAACGCTTTTTATACTACAAATAAGAAAATTTTGTACATATTACATTTTTTTTCATGACGAGCAAATGGAATCTAAAAAGAAAAGTGAGATTTTACACTCTAATTAATTCAACTTCACAACATAATTAATATTTTGTCAACTATAATTCAACAAATTTTATATATTTTACATTTTTGTTTTCATGCCTACCATTTCCAGCACTGTCCCATTTCTATCTGGCCCGCTTCGTTGTTCTTAAAACCCCGTCAAGAAAAAAACACTGTTTGGGTTTCGGGAGTGAAGCGGCCGTCACTAGGGTTATTAATTTAGCAGTTCGTGAGTATTTACCATTCGGTTCGATTTGACTCGACTCAAAAATTCAGTTCGAATTTGACTAAAATTCGAATCTTACGATTTGAGCTTGAACATGGTGTGTTTGACTCGATTCGTGGCTCGATTCAATAAAATAATATAATAATATAATTTTTATATTATATTATATTATATATATATATAATATAATAATAAGAAATAAAAAAATGATAGTGAGATAGTTGAGATAGGGACCACTGCGGCAGGTGATGGCCGGACGGGCAGAGGGGGTGGAGGGCAGGGCCGCCAGCAGGGGCGAGGCCACTGGTGGGGTCGGGCACCCACTGGTGGGGAGGGCAGCGCGGCGGTGGGCGGTGCGGGGCTGGAGGAGTGGGGAGGGCGGGTCGAGCAGGTCTGGCCGTCGGTCCAACAGTGGGTGGGGGTGGTTTGATTGTGGCCCGTCGGATCAAGATCCAACGGGCCACGTTTAGCAGCACATTGGCACTGCTAAAATAGGGCAGCGCAGTGTAACGCTGTTATATATATATATATATATATATATATATATATATACAATATAATATTAAGAAAAAAAAAAGAGAGTGAGATAGTTGAGATTACCCGTAGCCGTCGCGCCGAAAAGGAGTGGATTGGATTGAAGGCGAAAGTAACATTTTGGGCGGGACGCTCCTCCAATTTCAGTTTTCAATCTTCGGCGTCGTTGTGGCCGGGGAGAAGATGTCGTCCTTCTCCGTCAGCCCCATCTCCCCTCAGGACATCGTCTCCATGCTCTCCGTTTCCGAGATCGCCAACCTCACCCTCGAAAGCCTCTCCAACCCCACTTCCGACTTTGCCTGCTCCGCTCCCTCTACATCTCCATCCTCTCCTACATGGACCCCCTCATGTACGCCACTTTTTTTAAAAATATGTTTCGCCCTTGAAATGGTTTGTTTTGTTCTTTTAGTATTATTAATCTGTAATTTATCAACTCCACTACACTAGTGCATTTTATGCGTGCGGATGTGTGTGAATAGCACGGCCACATTGTTCTTATTGTTATTTTTGATCTGACGTGTTTTTTTGTTTAATTCATTTTTTTAACCTTATTTGGAGATAAATTGCTGAAACATCGATTTTGTTGCTGTCTTGATTTCAAACCGGGCAAATTTGATAGGGATGATCTGGGGCAGGCTGATTTTGGAGGGTTGGATCTTCTCGAGGATCTGGATGCACACATCTCACAGTTCGAATGGTCAATTTGTACCGGAAGATGAGGAAACTTATCTCCTCCACCTGTTCCATGAATTTTACCATGAAAGACCTGACCAGTCCCAAGCGCGATCGCACGATCAGATTCATCAGCGGTATTATTAACTTTTTACTTTATAGGTAATTTTCGAACCCTCATTGTTTCTTTCTGACTATAAAGAGGATCATCATCAATGGTTATGTCTGCTCACAATTTTCATGTATATGTTACCTTATTCTTTTTATTGGGGATGATAAGCTAAGTAGGATGCAACCAATTGTTGAAAATACGAATAGTCTTGAAACGAGATTAAATGAAGTGGAAACAAAGAGATCCGAGGTATCAACAAATTTATGTCAGTATGCCTTTTCTTTCTTACAATTTGGACAATGCATTTTGGCAAAAGATTTCCAGCCAATCTGACTAAAAAATTTTGCTGTGGAAGAAGAATATTGCTGTTAATCAAAAAGCAACGTAGTTGTGTCACAATTAAGTTACTCGCAGTTGAATAAAGAAATCACCGACCTTGAAGATTTCAGCAGGATGGAACAGCCTATAATCGACGAGTTACAGGCTGAAGTCAACAAGTTGCATAAGACAATTCAAAGTCTTAACATGCAACAAAGGTCTATTAGAAGTTCTTTTCAGAAACTGCAGGATGATGCGAAAGATATTGATGTTAAGGTTTAGCATCTTATTTCTCCATCTTGTAGTACCCTTGCATTTACTTGGTTAAAAGTGTATGCTGAGTGTCAATGAGTTTCTGCAGATATCAAGTGCTGATTTAAAATTAGTGGAGGTGGCTCAACTCAACAGCAGTTTACACTCCAACATTGTTCAGTCGCCTGATAAACTGCAGGTATAGACCTGTCTTGTTTCATTTTATGTACTTTTATTTTCAGTTCTTGTTTTTGGTTCATCACTAAAAATTTCTGTCTGAAGGCTACTAATAATAATTAACCAAGGCAAGATTACCGCCATTTTCATGCATTTTCCCCCCTTTAACTCTGCTTGATGACATGCATTTTGATGAATGTGCTTGCCAGCTTATGAGTTATTCTGTCTTGGGGACTGTTTTCTTAACTGATGCTAATTTTCAAGTTTAATTTTTGTGTTCCATCTAGCGTGCTTTGGAGGAGAAGAAGTCTATCCGAGCTGGGGTTTTAAATTTGGAGAGTTTAGCAATGCAAGGCACCAATGAGAGGAAATCCAAATTTGAAGTGTATTGTGAGGTAATTGCTGGTCCTTTCATTTTAAAGCAGTTCCTGGTTTTATAGGTGGTTTCTTTGCTTATTATATTTATTGTTGTGGAACAAGGATTACGGCCAGATGAACTTGCTTTGATTAAGTAGGGAAGTTGAGCTGATCGAGAGTGCATTTGTGAGCATACAAACTTTACTAGATGATTAATATTTGAAGTTTTAAACTAATAAGTATAATTTGTTAAAAATTAACTATTTTTTTTGTTTTTCTAGGCCTTGTATTTATGCCTCATCATATTAACTGGCTGACATGCGAATGCTTTGGCAATTCGTTGAATATTAAAACCAAATAATTTTGTCTAGTTTATAAATGAAATTTGACACGTGCATTCTGCTTATTAGTTGCTTCATCTACAGGCAGCCAGAAAATTGTCTAGGCGTGCAGAAAAAATGCAGGCTTTACAGGAACAGGTTTGGTTTTGCTTTTGAGCATTACCTTTTGACAAATATCGAAACATCTTAGTTTTATTGCTGAAATTAGGCATTTTACTAAGTTCTGCATATACTAGTTTTTTGCTAGATAATTGGGCATGCCACTAGAAGTATCTCTGCACTAACAATTGTGAGAATGTTGAGGCTGTCTCTGGGTTATCTTCTCCCTGCTAATGTTTTCTAATTACAGTTAAGTGCAGTAAAAAATGTCGATAAAGAGGTGAAAATTCTGAAAAATAAACTGGCTGAAGAAGATATGACCTATATGTCTCTTGAAGCAAAAACTGTTGAACGAGAAGGAAGAGGCTTGTACTTTTTAATATCTTCTCTTTCCTGTGTTTCTCAAGCTTTTAGACTTTTTCATTAATTATTAACATTACCAACATACAAATGTCATGAGGCATGTTTTACGCCTTAGATTTTCATCTGAACATATTATCTGATCATGTTAGCTAAAAAGGCAAGCGACTTGGAAAATTAAGCTTTGAAAGAGAAGAACATGAAGGGTGGAGAAGCTTCCAAAGAACTTAAAGATTTAAAGTTGCATTCGGAATCAAAGATGCATGAGTTCAGCTTAAGGGAGCAAAATGTTCAAGCTAAAATACACAAGGCATGATTAATCATAATTAGTGTCTGTCAGATGATTTTTCTTTTTTCTTGTAAATGTTCAATGGATGAATTTTTTGTACAGGCCGAC
Source organism: Piper betle (assembly GCA_033002965.1). Classification (NCBI taxonomy): domain Eukaryota; kingdom Viridiplantae; phylum Streptophyta; class Magnoliopsida; order Piperales; family Piperaceae; genus Piper; species Piper betle. Next base: position 42,718 of record JAURVB010012396.1, read on the forward strand.
AGTATTAACTCAGAGATCAAAGCTGTAAATGAGTCTGTTCTTTCAGCACAGCAAACGCTGTGTGGCAGAAGTGAAGAGATAATGGGAGAGGTATGTGGTTTATTGACAAACTGTTTTGGTCTTGATTTATTTTTTGGTGCATACTTCCCCGAAATGTGTTGTTGAAAAAAAAGTGGTTGTAAAATTTTATTATTCTGATCAAACTCTGTCAATGCTCGTATGTCAGTCCCAAGATAAGAAAAGGGAGGGTTGGCGTCAAGAAGGGCATTCAACAATCAAAATATTGTCATTTGTAATTTTATGGGTCTTAGATTTAGATCTATATCCCCAACCACTTATGGAGATAAGATGGATGTAAAAGAAGAAGAGGAGTTAATTTTATCTTTCATATTGTTTGTAACATGCAAAAATTTTATAGGAGAATAATTACATATTTTTTTGTGAATAGATAAGGATAAATTAGAATTATTGTAGAAGTACAAATAGCCCTTCAACTTGTTATAGGAGATGTGTCCTGAAGTTTTATTTATTAAGATGCATGAAGAATCTCAAAATTTTAATTTACGACACTAAAAGTTTCAAACTTACAATTTATGTTGAGATTCAAGACTGACTTCTAGAGATACTCCAAAAGAAATTGAATTCCGCCATCTTTATCGAAATGATTATGCTTTAAGGCAATTGACTAATTGCTTAATATAGATATAGTTTCCTGTAACCTTTATGCTATGCTATTTATTATGCAATGATCAGTGGAATGGCTAAGAATCAATATCTTACTTGGCATTAGCTTTTGTTTCATCATAAGTAATTTAAATGTATCCTTATTTCCAATATTATTGAATATAAGTGATCTGAAGCAGTCAATAGAATGATCGTGGTCTACTGAACTTAAATAGACTATTTTTAAAAAATAAATTTATATATCGGATAGTGTACCAATTTTTCACTGACATTTTTCTTTTTTGAAAAAAATTGTCTGTGATTAGAGTTAGCGGGACGCCAGTTCATTCCCGACACTGTTTTTTACAAGTTTAATCTGAAAATGAAGATGAAATGCAAGTCCGTTGCCCCGGAATTTAGATTTTTTCCTTTAAATTAACTAATCCCCAGAGAAAGCATTTTTTAAAATTAAACTTTGTACTGGTTCTTTGCACTCGAAGAAGTACTTCAGAATCGTTGATCCAGTTATCTTGAGGCTTCAGAATGGCTTTAGCTTATCGACGGGAAATGACAATTTGAATTGATGGTTTGTAAATTTTATGGTGAAGGCTACTTGTAAAGTTTTTTGTCGCTTTGGAGATTGATCACAATTAAAGGTGTAGTATAGCCAGTGGACTACTGTTCCGGTATAGATGAAACGTGTAAAATCGGATGTGAGCAGCTCATGTGCTGTTATTAATTGATATATGGGGCTTTGAGACAATATAACGGAGAGAACTACGACGATGACATTCTATTGACGTTGGCATGTTCCCAATTTAGCCGACACCGATTGCCACGTCCACGTGCATGATTTAATAAGATACGGGGCTACGAGGCCTACAATATGGACCGTCGGGAAAATTTTCCCCTGATTCTAGAAACAACCGTATACTTTACGTGGGCAGCGCTACCAGGCGCAGTCTTATTTTTAAAGCGCCAATGCGCTGCCTATTGTGGGCCGTTGAATCTTGATTCGACGGCCCACAATCAAATATATAACCCCCCCCCGCCCCCCCTCACACACATCCGCTGCTGTTGGCCACCCCTGGCCTCTGCTCGATGGCCGCTCGATGCCTCTGTCCCGTTGCCCGCCCTCGCCCCTGCCCCTGCCCCCGCCCCCGCCCCTGCCCCTACCTTCGCCCTGCCCCTGGCCCCTCCCCCGGCCCCCGGCCGCAAGCCAGCCCATGCCCTTATCTGGCCGGCTGCCCCAGCCCCTGCCCTCACCCCGCAGGCCGCCCCTACCCTTGCCCTGCCGCTCCGCTTGCCCCAGCCGGCCTCCCCTGCCCTTGCCCTTGGCCTCGTCGGCGGTCGCAGCCTCCGCCCCAGCCCCTGCCCCTCACTCGTAGCCATCGCCCCCTCCCGCAGGTGGCCAGAGGCGACGTCGCCGACGGTGGGGTGGCGCGGCAAGAGAGAGCGGGGGAACACGGGAGGGTAAAATCGTAATAAAAATTTTACTCGGTCCCTGACTCGAGTTAATATTACGAAATAAATTAAAAAATAAAATTTTTTATAATAAATACTTGATTCGATCTCGCACGAGATCGAGTCAATATTATGAAATAAATAAAAAAATAAAATTTTTTTATAATAAATTCTTGATTCGATCTCGCACGAGATCGATTTAATATTACGAAATAAATTTAAAAAATAAAATAATTTTGTAATAAAAACTTTATTCCGTCCTACACGAGACCGGTGCCGTACATTTCCCACCAGGCCTATCTAGCCCTGAGGTGGTGATATTGTAAAACCCACGATTCGAGTTAGGGTTTTATATTCAGAACCGGTCGGGTCGACCGTTATTTTTTTCGAGTTGAGTCAGTTTCAGGACACGTGTACCGAGCCGATGCCAGTCGCGTGTATGAGCTATGAGGGTCATGCGTACCCAAGTATATGATGATAACGTCATGAACACAGCAGAACAGAATGAGTTATCAGATATATGAGAGTATACCAGTCATTTTTTTTATTATTTTTATATATAGTGGATCGTAGAATTAGTATTAGGCCGTTTACCGCGTTAGGACGCGTTCGGGCAGTCTGGGTGGGTTGTTAGTCATAGAGCATATCATTATAATGTTGTGGTGTTGTTTGATTTTACGGGATTTTTCCCGATTTTTATGAATTTTTTTAGGATTTAATACGACTTAGTTATTATACTTGACTCGAGCCGGAGACGAGTCAAGTAATATTTACGAGTTTGCCACCACACACACCCCCGACCTTTCCTTTCTTCTTCCCCAAACCCTTGTCGCGCGCCGCCACTGCGCATGCCACCGCCGCTGCCGTGGACGCCTGCCCGGCCGCCGATCATCGCCGCCCAGCTCCGCCACGGCGTTGCCGTGCCGCCCCGACCAGGCCCGGCCACCATCGGGCCGCCGCGACGCCGGAATCGCCACGCCTAGCGCCGCGGCTGCGTTTGGTCGCGTCGCCGATTCTGCCGCCGGCGACCGTCGCAGCCGTCATCCAGTGGTCGCCTCAGCACCACCGACCACCCAGCGACCCTCCTCGACTGGAACGGAGGCCGTCGCCACCGTGGCCGGCCGGATCTAGCGACCCATCGCCGCCGGCTCTGTTTTGCCATTTTTCGGCGAGCCGCCACCTCCATTGGCCACGCTGATGTCATAGATGAGTCGGGCTTGCCGAGCCGGTTCCGAGGGTACCCAACACGACCACTTTCCGGCTAGTAGACGCCGCCGGCGATTGTCGCCGGAAAACCACCGGAAGCCGCCGGGAAACCGCCAGTAGCTGCCGGAAAACCGTCGGAAAATCGGAATTTCTGGAATTCGCTGGAATTCACCGGATCTTCCGCGGAGCTCACCCAGTTGGACTCGATCGAACGTCGGACGCCGAGGAGCGCCGAATTCGAGCTCCGAGACGCGCGACGGAACCCTAGCCGTCGCCGATTGCCGACGACGTGAGGTATAATTACCTCCGATTGAGTTATTTAAAATTGAATATGATTGTTAGCATAGCATGCTAGAATTAACTAGTTGTCATGATGAATGTTAGCACAGTATGCTAGATTTGATTAACCGTCATGAGTAATGCCTAATTATGAGTAAAGGGATGATTGTATGATTTGGGTAATTGCGAATGAACAGTAAGTGATCTAATGAGGTAGATCGAGTCTCAGCATGATAAGTGATCACGAGATAACTTAGAAAAACACAGTAAAATTGGTATGAATAGAACGAGTTAGGATTATTTACTTTTATGATTATTTGATTGGTCATTGTGATGGATGATGATGGTGTTGTGTGTGATTCATTGATTTTGATGCATCATGTAGTTAGTGGGCGTTAGTATTTAGTTTTGATGTGTAGGTACGGAGTAGGAGCTCGCCGCCTAGGCGCGATGACACACTTGGAGCTTCTACCAGGTCCGTTTAGGACTCGTCTCTGTTTTACTCTTTCTATTGTATGTTTGATTTATTGCCTGCAGGACGGGTTAAGTGGCGTTTTATCGGATCCCACTTAACTCGGGCCATTTAACCGAACATTTTCCGGATTAATAACCCCTCGAGGATGAGATCCCTCGAGGATGATTTCGAAAACAAGATCCACCACAAGTTGCCTTCGGGCCTATTATATAAATCCCTACCCAAGCCCTATATATATATAGTTTTCGTGTTTTTAGTGAGACGAGAGATGGAGAAATCGACTGCACGTACCATGCAGAGGATGCCGTGACAGTCAAAGCGGGCTCTGGATTAGTGCCAGCGGACTGTTCCATTCCCGAGGGATCCTGACAACTCCGCGTTTGAGTTCCTCACACCCGGAGAACGTGGAGGTTTACGGGTACTGTTTAGTACAGCGCATGTCCGGACTTGTGGTTCAAAGGGTACTAAAGGCGACTGCCTGAGAGTACTCGGCCTTCGTGCTCAAGGCCAGGAGAAATATGGAGGTAAGGAGAGGGCTTAGGATAAAGTTTCACGAGAAGTACTGAAAAAGAAGTGCCGAGAGCGGCATAGTACCAGCAGCAGATCAGTAAGTTCGGGATGCTACCGGGTCTGCAGCCCAGTGGCTCCTCAGTAGTGCCCTTCAGAGTGTTCACGTGGAGTATGATGTTTTCTTTCATATGAGAGTTTGCTCTCATAGCCAGCTTGTTATAGTTATTTTATTTTCCGGACCAGTAACACTTGTTACTGACGTGTTTTTATACTATATGTAGGTAATAATCACGAGTTGGAGGAGCCAGCTTGGACGGAGGAGCAATGAGGTCTTGTACACACACACATGTTAGATTTCTGAATGTTTAATTTTGTGTTATTATGTTATTATATTGTGAATGACATGTTCAAATGCATGAGACATGATAGAATGTGAAATGATCAGAGTAGCGCAGCAAAAGTGTGATGGGTTAGGACCCAAAGTTCAGAGAATGATGAATATAATAGATTAGAAGTATGTGTGAATGCTATCGTTGCTATACGTATATATGTTTGAATATACGATTTTGACAGGGTGGCCCCTAATTGCATTTTTAGGGGAAATTCTGTCCCTTTCATTTTATAATTTTTACTAATTTTGATTGTAATTGTGTTGGTGTGAAATTTAGGTTGCATGTCATCCATGTAGTATCATGTTAGGGTTTTATGAATTTATCCATGCATGACAAGTCGTATCTACATCTTAAGACGCCGAGATTGGATCCGTATGAGTTAGGTTCGGGTTAGCCGACCTAACCGGGGCTGGTAACATGCCGGTTCGGTTCACGAGTGTGAACCGGATTTGGGGTGTTACAGACATTGTTGGCAAGCGGGCTACCAGCCGCGGAGGTCGCTGGCAGGGGTGGCGCGCCAAAATGAGGAAGAAATAGGGGAGAGTATTTTGGCAATAAAATTTTTACTTAATCGGACTCGAGTTAAAAATAATTTATTACGGAATTATCTTATATTTTTTAAATTTATTTCATATTATTGACTTTATCGCGACTCGAGTTAAGTTTTTATTACGAAATTATTTTTTTTAAAAATTATTCAATAATATTAATTTGACTCGCGTCAAGATCGGGATCGAGTCAAGTTTTTATTTTATAATATTTTATTTTATGGTTTTGTATTTTTTTTAAAAAAATTTAAAATTATTGTGAAATAAATTAAAAATATAAAATAATATTTTTTAATTTGACTTCAGTTGAGATCGGGGAGACGACACGAGGGAGCGGGGGGCAGGGTGTGGGTGGCGGCAGGGAGGTGGTCGGCAAGCAGCGGCGTCAGCGGGGAGCGAATCAAATTTTTATTTTATATTATTTTATTTTGAAATTTTATTTTATAAAATTAACTTGAGTCAGAGAGCAAGTCAAGTTTTTATTTTATTATATTTTATTTTTAAAATTTATTTCGTAAATTTGACTCGAGTCAGGAGCGAGTCAAATTTTTATTACGAAAATGACATTGCTCCTTCTTTCCCGGTGTTTTGTCGCACCACCGCCGGCGGTGAAGCAGGTGACGCCGGCGTGGAGGTGGCCAGTGCAGCAGACGGCGGGGAGGAGCTTGGTCGACGGGCGGGGCGGCGGCAGGGGTGGGGGGCGAAACGGGTGGCCGGGGAAGGTGGCGAAAACAGGGCAGGGCGGGCGGGGCCGCGCGGCGGGGTGGGGCGAAATAGGCGGCAGGGGGGGCAGGGAACCGGGCAGGGGGCGGGCAGGGGGCGAGGCGGCGGAGGGGGGCAGGGGAAACAGGGGCGATAGGGGGGACGGCTGCGGGCAGGGGGGTGGGCGAGGTGCGAGGCGACGAAGGGGGGCAGGGAAACAGGGGGGAAGGCTGCGGGCAGGGGGACACGGCTGGGGGGTGGGGGGCAGGGCTGCGGGCGGGGGCGCGGCGGCAGACGGGGCGGCGGCGGCGGAATCCGGCAAGGTGGGCGGCCCCCTGGGCAGGAGATTGATGCAGCGTATGGTAGTATTTTTGTACCTTATGTTTAGTAAAAAGGACCAGAGAATAAGACAGCTACGTGTCATACAATGGCGCCGTCTGTGGGAATCGAAACCCACGACCACATGGTTAAAAGCCATGCGTTCTACCGGCTGAGCTAAGACGGCTTGTAGGCAACTTTTACCGATATGTGCGTTATAATTTTTAAAATAGTTACTGCATTGGTTTGCCTCGTCTTAGCTATATAATTCATCTTTTTAATTACGTTCAATGTTTGATTTTAAAAAAACTTTATTCTTAGGATTTTATCTATGACAATAAAGTAGGCTCGATGTATTCTAATTTAAACATGTAGTTCACTTTGATCATAATTCTCGCTAAAATGTTATTTTATAAATAAAAACATTTTATCTGTCATAATTTCATATAAAAATTAAACAATCTTATACATATCAACTCTATTTTCTTATGTGAGATTTTTTATAAGGCCTTACTCCAATGCTTAATTTTTTTAATGACAAGACTAACTATCAAATTCTCCCCATAGCAGTAATATGTTACGATACATAGGTTTTATTTTTTAAGACAAATGTAGGTCTATATATGTATTTCAATTAAGATAGATATATTCCTATAATAACAAGATTATCGTATAATTATATTGGTTTCTCCAAAGCCATGCATCCCTTGATCCCTATACTCACACGTCAGTTAAAATGTTTTGAACCTCAAAAATGAGATCAAAAGTAGCGTTTCTAATTGTGGAACATTTAAAATAATTTTTAAAAAACTTGTGCCTCTTCTACAAGGAGTGTCAAGGACGGTGCTTCTTCTAAAGGTTAACAAGTAGCAAGGATAAATAAATTAATAAATATTTATCTAGAAAGATTTTTTAAACGGTATACATATATATATATATATATATATATATTAAAAAAGATAGAACATGACAATATCCTAAGCTGTCCGGAGGAAGTGAAACGGTGCAACCGTGCAAGCCAAAACCGGGGGTCCACGAAGTGTTTCTTGATATCCGATTTGTACGTCCATTCATTTTTAATTATAATAAAATAATCTTTAACATGCAATTACTTATTTAACAATAATAATCCTAATAGCTTACACTGACCGCATCTAGAAATTTTTTGACTTTGGGGAGTCTCCATGAAGCAGAAACACGTCCATTTCTCTTCCAAAAAAACAATAAACAAAGTCCAGGCAGTGATTAAGATACATCTTAATAATATACTAAATTAAATTAAACTCTTCATCATTTATTACCAACGAAGAAATAGAAATCCACTCCAAGCACCACATCCCCTTCCCCATCCATGCACCGCCACCACTTCCCAGCCGGCCGGATGGCCGTCGACGGCGCCGCCAGCATCCAATTCAACACGCCCGGCCGGGGAGGAGGGTCGGGCGCCTCTTCCCGCCGCTCTGGAGCGCGAAGGGCGCGTCGCGCGCCGCCGCCGCCGTCGAGGCTGGAAGCAATCGAGAGGGGGCAGCGGGAGCTGATGGAGATGGTGCAGAGTATGCCGGAGTCGGCCTACGAGCTCTCCCTCCGGGACCTCGTGGAGCTCCCCAAGCCGGGCTCCGCCGGCGACCACCCGCCGGAGGAGAGCGCGCCGCCGGGGGCGGGAAGAGGTGGAGAAGAGGCGTGGGGCCTCCAGAGATGAAGCAGGGGAGGGGAACGGCGACGGCCAACGGGAACGGCGGCGATTTCATGTTGAGGATGTTCTTCCCGTCTACTTTCGGAGGGAGTAGGAGCCGATCGAGGAAGTGGAGGGTCTTGCCGGAGAAGTACTTGGACTCCGGCGAGTGGTTGAAGAAGAAGTCTTCCGATCATACTAATGGAAATAACAGGTATCATATTTCTTCCCCGATTGATCTTGATCTATATACTTATATATATAGATTGTATACATATACATATATATTCAATTGAAGAATTATGTGACCTAAGTTTTATTGCTCGAATTATTGATTCGATTGTTAAAAAAAAAGGTAGAAATTGATGTGTTTGTTCTAGTGAGGTGTTCTTGTGGAGTTTGGAGTCTAAGTGTGAACGGTGAGACTACTCCCCAGGTCAGGACTTTGTTTACTTGCTTTTCCACGAAGGCTAGCTAACAAACAGAATAATTGAACTTGAATAATTCTTTGTCAAGTTTGTACGCCAAGTCAAGCACATAGCTGGGCGGGGGAGTCGGGTAGATCGTTGTTTCTGTTTTTGGGCGAACATGAATACTGAATAGGCCTGCCCTTTAACTTCTACGATTGATATATTTTCTTTTCGTTTTTTTTTGAATTATTAAAAAAACAGAGAGATGGTGAACAGGTTTTAGTTTTAATTTATTAATTTAATAGTTTAGACTCCAATAACCAACTGCTAAATAAGTTTGTATTGTATATTGTATTATGTAATATCTGACTTTGGGTTGGTTGGGAGACTTTCATGTATTAAATGTCCGTGAAAAAGGCATTTTTGGAGGAAAAAAGAGGAACGTTATAGAAGAGTGTTGGGCTAATCTCGCATTAATTTTGGGGGTGGTTGATGACTGGTATATAACTTAATAGAAAAATTTTATTCTCTAAATTAGTTTTTGAATTAAGACATACCTATAATACTTATTACAACTCTTTTAATTGGAGAGATACTTGTGATACTTATTACAAGTCTTTTAATTGGAGTCTTCTTAACCTTAACTCTTGCATGTGTGAATGTTATACTCCTGTATGTTTGTTTGAGGTGAAGATGATTTTGATGGCTTGACAAGTGAGGGATAAAAAATTTCATCTCATTTATGATAGACTTACTTACTGTCTATATTATTTCTTATATCATTACTCCTATATTTACAACTATGTTTACAAGGTATCAGAGCCAAATGAGTTTTCGTGTTGCTCATGTTACTTTAATTTGCCTCATAGTAAGTCAGTTAGCCAAATTAAAGTTTCTCATCTCTTGTAATTTCACTATAACATATTCTTTAATTTGCCTCATGGTAAGTTACGTAGTCCAAATTAAAATTTCGTGTCTCTTGTAAATTCATTGTAACATGTTAACTCCCGCATGTTACTCCTACATTTACAAGGCATCAGAGCCAAGTGGGTTTTCACGCATGTTACTCCTACATTTACAAGGTATCAGAGCCAATTGGGTTTTCGTGTTGCTCTTGTTGCTTTAATTTGTGTTATGGTAAGTCAGTTAGTCCAAATTAAAAGCTCTTACCTTTTGTAATCTTAATATAATATGTCAGTTCTCGCATGTGTGAGGTGGAGATGATCTGGGTGACTTGATGAGTGAGGGGTCTCTCGGCAAGATTGGAATAGCCCCGGTAAAATTAGAATAGCCTAAATTGGAGTCACTAGAAGTTTACTGTAACATGTGGACCTGGTGTGTCCAAGGGGGAGATGATTCGAATGGTCTCGTGTGTGAGGGAGATAATTGTTGGGTTAATCTCACATTAAATGTGTGAGGGGGAGAATTATTAGATTAATCTTACGTCAGTTCTGAAAATGATTGGTAACTTATATATAAATTAACGAGGAAGTCTTATTTCTTAACTTAGTTTTTAGATTACTTATTATAAGTTATAAGTTAATGAAAAAATCTTATTTCTTAAACTAATTTTTAGATTACAAGTTAACAAAGAGGAAACCTGTTTGTATGACTTATTATTGTAAGTCAACAAAGAGGAAACCTGTTTGTATGGGGTTAATTAATTGTCTTTTGTGGATAGAAATTTTTAGTATATAAGCTAATGAAAAAATATTAGTTTTTAAGTTATCTTTTTAATTATTTATTGCAAATCAACAAAGAGGAACAAAGGAGAAAACGTTAAGTGGGAGCCTATCTTTATCAAAAGTTGGGAAAAAGAACGAAAGATGATGCGATATTGGATTTGGAGAAATTGGGTGGGGCCTTATTAGCGCATGGAAAGTCGAAAATTGTTGGAGGATATGCTGTCTGCGACAAACTGCTCTCATTATGCTACCTGACATTCTACTCCACTTTTGAAGATGACACATTTTGGTGTGCTATAATCGTTCACTGCCCACTTAGTTTTAAAAATATATACTTTCACTTGAAAAAGACGGTTTACCAGCAAACAATATATCATCGTTTGTTTTTTTCTTGGGTCAATGAAGCATAATTGTGATATGTGACCGTGTAATAACAATGATAATGATTTGTTAGACGATCATATCCCTGAGCAGATTGATTTGGTTACATGTGTATGCTTGGCTTGTGTAGTCGGAGCATGAAATTGGCGGATGTGGTACCACCCGGTTGTTGGTCCTTCTTCCACGGCAATAAAAGGAAAAGCGATAAGGGATAAGCGAGACGTTCTACCCCCACCGCCACTATATATTCTGCTCAGCTGTTACATGCCCACAATCCCAGTTTCAAAGAGAAAAATGACGGTGATAAGAAGCATATATATCTGCTTTTCTTTGTTTGTTTACTTTTTAGTGATGAGACTTCTTTTTATTTCTTCTATCTGAAGCTATGGTATGGCCTATCGGCTCTTCATTGGTGTCGGCAGCGGGTCGGTTGATTCCTTCTAATGTCCTTGTAATATGACTTCTGTCTCCAACTTAGCCGAGGTGCTGTCCTATGTAATTATATTTTTACCCTTTCCCTATTCGTTGTGGCGAAGCATTGCGTGGCCGTCGCAGAAGCGGAGGATTAGGAAGGTAAAAAAATGACCAGTGTGCTATAGTCGTCGTTTCAAACATATTACGTATGCAACACCCATATATGACAACATGTTTAAGCATGACGATATGCTTAGGCATGCCTCCCCATATATTGACTCACCTTTTCTTTAAAACAAAAAACCACTTGACCAAACCTTTTAAAGTCCTCAGTAATGTTAGGTATTGAGGATAATACGTTGATTTGCCCGCCCCCTCGTTGGTTTAAAAGAAAAAGAATAAAAGTGAAATATTTTTTTTCATATATTTATTGCATTCTATGGTTAAAAAATAAGGAACTATTTTCTTTTCCCACGGAAAATGGGGGAAAAGAAAAAGAATAAAAGTTAAAAATATATATTTTCAAATATTTGCTTCATTCTATTGTTAAAAAACGAAGGAACTATTTTCTTTTCCTACGGAAAATGGTGAAAAAAGATCATGTTGCATATACTTTTTGTTTCTTTTTCCTTCAAACTATATAGGTTTAAGAAGTTGTTTTGAAAAATAGAGCTGTAAACAAGCTGAATTAAAATGAACATCATTATGTTCATATTTTTAAAATAATGAACTCAAGTTTGGTTTGATATAAATTTTTTTCTTTCAAGCAGACTTTGAAAAGTTTGAACCGATAAACCCAAAAGCTTTAAAAAAATAACAGAGCATGACCTATTAGAAAATCGATTCTGAAAATCAATTCTTCTGCTTCTTCTTCATAATTCAATTCTCCTCTCCATAAAAGGCCTATCTCAATTGAAAGGTATGCTAATTTAAAATAAAAGTAGTTTTTTTTGCATTTGCGCTAAGATTTTTTTGGACGTGCCAAGAGTTTTACCCCCCCCCTTCTACTTCTTCCATAACTCAACTCCTATTCCCTTCATGAAAAGTCCAGCTTAATTAAATATAAATCTTAAATACTATAAATTTTAAAATAAAATTATCTACAAATTCTGAATTGAGTAATAATTTTTTTAAATTCACATTAAGTCAAAGTAAATAATTTATTAAATACACATTAGTAAGTACAAAATTAATTTCATTAGAATTTTAAAAATTAAAACCAAACTATTAAATTTCTTCCTCTTCATGTAAAAGTTCAACTCAATTAATAGGCAAATAAATTTCAAGTAATATTTTTTTCAATTTTTTGCTTGATTTGATTTTTGTTACAAAATGATTTTTTAAAAATAAAAATTGTGGTTTCTTTGATTTTTTTATAAACTTATTTTCTTCAATATGAATTACTAAGTCAAAAATAAATAAATTGAGAAAAAATTAAAAATTAAAAGAAAATATTATCATTTAAGATTTTAATTAGATAAAATTACACTCTAATTATTGTCAAAGTAAATAATAATAAAAATAAATAAATATAAGTATTGGCTTGATTATATCTATCGTTTTGATTATAAATAAAAATTTAAAGATAGATTCTATTTTTAAAAGTGAAAGATGCATCTTTAATTAATTTTTTTATTTCTAAAATTTTTAATTTAAATATTATTCTTTTGTCATTTTCTAAATAAACATGATATTTTTAATTTTTTTAAATTTTTATATTTTCTTTATTTTAAGAATTTTACTTGGTATTGATTATATCTATCATTTAAATTTAAGTATAATCATTTTAAATTTATGTATAAATAAAAAAATGAAAGATGAATTCTATTTCTAAAAGTGAAGTTTGTATCTTTAAATTAATTTTATTATTTCTAACATTTTTATTTAAGTATTATTATTTTTAATTTTTAAATAAACCTGATATTTTTAGTTTTAATTTTTCCCCATTTTCTTCATTTTAGGGATTATACGTAGCATTTAAATTAACACTATAAGCCTTATTAAGGAACAAATTTTAATTTGCTTTATTAAAACTAATTTTTAGTCTGTGTGAAAAATAAGTCGTAAATTTATATACGAGGAATTATTAAGTAAATAAAAATAATTCAGTAAAATAATAAAAATTAAAATAAAATTATTTTTTAGATTTTTAATTAGATAAAATTAATATATACTCTAATTTCCTGTATAGTAAATAATAATTATAATAAATAAACAAACCTAAATATAACTTATCATTTCTATTGTTTTAATTTAAGTACAATCGTGTTGTTTGTCTTTCATTTTTCATTATTCGGGCTTTAAAATTTTAAAATTAAAAGGAAGTTTAAAAAAAAATTAGATAAAATTAGATATGATATTTTTATAATATAATTAATATAAAAAATAAAAAATATACAGCTCCGCTCAACGTGCATTTTCATCATCATGAATTTTATTTCATTTAATAAAATTTATTTTAGATTAATGTTAAAAATACATTCTAAATTTAATTAAATAGGAATTACTAAATAAAAAATAAATTGATTAAATTTTAAAAATTGAAAGCAAACTATTATTTTTTAAGTTTTTAATTAGATAAAATTATATTTACTCTAATTTTGTTCATAGTAAATAATAATTATAATAAATAATAAACCTAAATATAACTTGATTGTTTATATTATTTTAAAAATCTTTCATTTTCTATTATTTGTGCTTTAAAATTTTTAAAATTAAAAGGAAGCTAATTTTAAAAGATTTCATCATAGTACAATATATTTTAAGTATTATGATTTTGACATTTTTAATATTTTTTATATTATAAGTAGTCAATCAATTTTTATTATTTATGCGTTATTTAATATTAAGGATTGACGTTCAAAATGATTAATGAATTGTGTGTGGATGGTGGACTTTCAAAGCTAGTCAATTTATTTGTTGTGAAATTGTCTTCTTGAATGAGAAAATACAGATTTCAAAATTATTTTCAATATTTAATGGAATGCACTATATTGTTAGCATCTTTTTTAGGATCAAGAAATACATGCAACAATTCCAATTTCAATTGCTAATAATTTTAAACCTTTGTTGAGAGAAGGTTTGATTTATATTATGAAGAACGTGGAAGTTGTTTCATCAAGTATAATTCAAGCATTATTGAGCAAAAATGGAAGTATCTTTGACATCTGAAACTGCAATCACTAATATTAGAACTGATTTGCCAGCTTTTGGAAAGTATAAATTTGAATTTATAGGTATAAAAGAAATCAGAAATTGATGTAACAATAATATTTTCCTCAGATGTTTATTTTACATATATATTTATTTATTTATTTATTTTCCTTTTATATTTATATAATCTTTTTTAAAAATTTAAATTTATAGATGTTGGAAAATTGGTTAGCATCTTAAATCCCGTCTATTATAATCCAGGACAATCCAAGAGGAAGCAACTTGAGTTGTTATTAGACAAGTACCTTGCTTTTTTATGAATATATAAGCAAAATAATTTACGTTATTTGATGTTTTTTTTTAAACAATAGAAATACTTTATGGAAACTTATGAAATGAATTTTCCTAAAATTTTGATTATATCCCAGCTATCACTTCTGGGAACCTATTCAGCAACGAGTGCTGACGATGTCCAAAAAGGTCCTGTAATAATGATTGTCACATCAACAGAAGGGAGAGAGAACCAATGCACTATTGTTTTTTGAAAAAGAAATATTTTTACAATTTACATTTTTATTAATTAATGTATTTAAATATTTTATACATGATCTTTATATTTTTATTTGAATTCTATTAGGGAACAAAAGTTTTGGAACACACCTTTTCGATTCACCTATAAACCAAACCGGAAATAATACCGGTAATCGAATCGTTCGCTAATCTATTTAATTCAGTTAAGTCGACCCGAATTTAACCTCGACGTCTCATGATTGATACATGAATTTAACCTCGTTTGCTATTCTATTTCCGTTGTCAATGGACTTTGACATAAAATATCTAGGTGAGGTAAAGAAAATTTTAGGCATGGAGATTAGATGGGATAGCAAGCCCAAAAAATTGTGGTTGTCACTGGGAAAGTATGAGGAGAAAGTTTTACAAACTTTTGGCATGGATAACGCTAAGGCAATGTCGGTTCTTCTTACTCAACACTTCAAACTTTCGATTGCTGTCTCCTACAACATATAGTGGTATGATAGAAATGTTAAAATTTCCTTATGCACAAGCTGCTGGATGTTTGATGCATTCCATAGTTTGTACAAGGTCTAATATGGTTCTTGTTGAGAGTTTAGTTAGCAAGTGCATAGCTAATCCAAGGAAGGAGCATTGGAATGATGTGAAATGGGTTATGCGACATTTGAGAGGTACTACTAATTCTGGAGTAGTTTATACTCATGAGGACTAAGGATTGCAGGTTGACTGACCTTGCAGACTTAGATTATGCCAGGGAACTAGATATAAGTAGTTGACAACATGTAATGTATTCACTTTAGGTGGAGGTACTATTTCCTAGAGGTCAATGCTTCAACTAATGATCGCCTTGTCTACAACTGAGGCAGAGTAAATGGCTATGGTGGAGTGTGCCAAGGAAACCTTATGGTTATGTGGTTTAGTGAATAAACTGGAGTGTCTCAGAATTAGGTGGAGCTACATTATGATAATCAAAGTTTCATTGATTTGGCTAAGAATCAAGTGTTTCATGTAAGAACTAAACATATTGATCATGAGGTATCATAAACTCAGGGAGATTATCAATAATGGTGTGGTTAGCTTTGCAAAAATTCAGACTGAGGATAATCCACCTGACATGTATACTAAGCTAGTGACTTCAAAGAAGTTAAGGCATTGCCTAGGCTTCATTGGAGTGTCTCATTGGTAGATGATGAGGAGTGCAGCCATGAGAGGTTGTCTGGATGCCGGTGAGGTGTGGGTTCATGCCAATTTTTGCACAAGGTTGATTTCCATGTTGGATGGGTTTTCATGTATTTATGTTATTTCTCGTTCCTTTCTTCA
This sequence comes from Piper betle, assembly GCA_033002965.1. Lineage (NCBI taxonomy): Eukaryota > Viridiplantae > Streptophyta > Magnoliopsida > Piperales > Piperaceae > Piper > Piper betle. Next base: position 58,841 of record JAURVB010012396.1, read on the forward strand.
ATATACAATATCTATAACCTATTTTTGCATAAGGAGGACAGGTCGAGGGTGCTAGAAAAGATTTTTTTCTAGGTTGATAAAGAGATGAGGTTTTATTGGAAACTACAATTTGTAATTCTTCTTTATAAAAAAATTAATATCTGTGGTTTTTTTTGACCCTCGAGTTTGAGGTTTAGTATCCTTGTTCTCAATATTTTGTTTTATTATTTTATTATTGACGATTATCTTATCACACGCTTCTTCTCGTAGATCTACTCTAACCAGGCTTAGCATGACTTGATCACGAGGGTACCATAGTGCATAGCATGATCGAACAAACACTTACTGCCCTTAAAAAATCTCCCAACATAGAAGAATATAAACTTTCTCTTCGCATAAAGAATTGGCGTGGAGAAGAGTTGGAGAAAAGTAGTCTATATTATTTTAAAGCATAGAGAAAGACTTTTTTGTTATGAAATTAAATATATATTCACTGTTTATATTTAAAATTAATAATTAATCATTTTTTATATAGTTCAATTTTATATATTGTTAATAATTATTAATTATAAATTTGAAATGTACCACGTACATCTCACAGCTATTTGGCAAGTATACTATTGAAAAGGGAGTAGATTACTGTGCCTATCATTGTGCTTTTCAAGGTGATCACCCCTTACTGCATTGAGCAGACCTTGGTTAATCTACAACCGAGGGGGAGGGGAGGACTCCTTGTTCATACAATTTGGATGGGAAGCATCTCCTAAAACTGCCTTCAAAGCACACCTAGTCAAGAGAGGCGGAACACTCTGGGGATGTCTGAGCACATTGTTCGGGTCAATCAGAGTTTTGGCGTGGACAAGCCTATCATAATTCCCAAGAAAATACTTCTCGCCCCAAACTCGAGCAGCCTCGACGGCCACGGCTCCAGATAAGCTCCCATTGCTATCCCAGTCGATGACCCCAAGGTCAATGTCCACATCATTAATATAAGCTGCCCTGGGGCCCTTTGACACATACGGTGTCATGTACCCATACATCGTGCGCAGCCACTCGGTACACTCCTCCTCATAATCCTCGTCTTCCCAGCTGACTAAATACTCTATGGAATAGAGGTTGCCAGCTCTGTGTGGAAAACCAATGGCGTTGCTACTTATCCTATCCATGGCGCCGCCGTAGGGACTCAGTGCCATGGCTGCCATGGGCTGTGTTTCCACAAGCTCGAGTGCCCCTCGTATCCCACTCTGTGGAATCGGATGTCTCACAAAGTCAGATTTGATCTTGGAGTGTGTTTTGTCGAACAAGAACCGATCTTTCAAGTCGTCAACCCTTTTAATCGGGCTCGAAATTGCCAAGTAAACCACCGATTGGATCCATGTCATTTCCTCCAACTCGTCCATTGAAACTCCTAACTCGGGGAAAGCTCTGATCATGGAGTCCAAGGCCGGAACTCTTGTCCCGAGGAACAACCCATAGAAGGTCAATGCAACCCCGGCCGGTGCAGAGGTGGCTAAAATCATCACAAACAAGTCGTCCAGCAGGTTCGGTGCGTTCACCTGCCACTCATTCCACAATTTACTTACTTGGGTCGGCGATCCACTTCTTGTGATTTTGAAAGCCGTGATCAAGTCTGGAACTTGGCATAATTTGATCTTCCAAGCAACTACTGTGCCGTAGTTGCCACCACCACCGCCCCTAATTGCCCAGAAGACGTCCTCACCCATGTCCACCCGGTGCAGCATGTAGCCACGCTCCGGTTCGATGATGGTCGCGTCCACCACGTTATCAGCAGCAAGACCACACCGCCTAGCGAGTGCGCCATACCCACCACCACTCACATGCCCGCCTAGACCTACGGTTGGGCAAAGACCCGCTGGGAAGGCGAGCACATTGCTCGACCTCCAAACTGCGTGGTGAACCTCTCCCACCGTGGCCCCGCCTTGTAACCATGCGGTGCCTTCCCCTACGTCCACTTCCACTCTGTTCAAGTTCATCATGTCTATGATCACGAACGGTGTCTCGTCGTTAACAAGTGACGAGAAGCCTTCGTAGGCGTGACCCCCGCTTCGGAGTCTGATTGTGGCCGACGAGCTCCGGGAGCAGGTGAAAGAGAGGCTCAACTGGTGCGGATCGTTAGGAAATATGAGCAAGGGCGCGCGGCTTAGAGCGGGTTTTGTGAAGCGGAGGTTTTGGATGGGGAGCTTGAGGAGGGTTTTGTAGTCGGCACTAGAAGAGGTGGTGTAGTTGCGTATTCCGTTTCTTGTTAAACAGGACATCAAATCTTCTTTGCTCCATGCAGAGCAAGAGAATAATATGATGAACAAGGGGTAAAAAAGGGGTCTTGGATTTCCCATATTATGGAATCTAATCTAAGCGTACAAAATCTTATTAAAGGACTGAGCGGTATGTAGGATGCATAAAGTCAAGCCAAGGTAGAGTTGCTGGTGGTGGCGCAGTGGAATTAAAATAGTTATGTGCATTATGTGATTCAAAGTGCTTCTTTATAGCTGCAATTGAGACAACTGTCTGTCCAAATGTAATACGAAAAAATAAAAATAATCTTCTAAGCACTAGGCGGCTTAGGCAGAAAAAAATCTCCAATTTGTATTCTGAATGCCTAGGTTCATTTTTTGGTTGGGAATCGGCAAATTGCATGCTTTTCATATTTCCATCAAGAGATGAAAGCTGCCTACATGCTTAGCAGCTCATTATAGAATTTATTTAATTTATATAGATTTTCATCCTCTCGTTTTAAGCAGCCGCTTCCAAATATCTGGTAAAACACGTGATTTCCAACATCTAACATAGTCGAGTCCTTGTTATGTAATCTTTAAATAAAAAAAATGGTCCTTGTAATGTAAGATTCGTTTCTTTGTTTTAATAACTTAAAATCCTTTCTTCTGATTTTTTATGCTACTTTTGGACATAATGTCACAAACACTCATCAGCGAAATGAAGTGAAATTTCCTTCAGTGGGAAGAAATCTGGCCGCTATATAAAACAAGAAAATAATTAATTTTTAAAAATTTTATAAAATTAAATAAGTTTTTTTAAAAAAATTTAAGTAAGTTTTTGGGTATTAGAACAATCTTTTTCTCTGAAAAAAATAACTGCCAAAATCAAATTGGTGGCTACGCGACACCAAACTGAAGGAGATTTATTCTCCAATGAAGTATGCGCACGTGGTTCCTGGGGATAGAGCACGAGATATACGCTCCCACGTACCATGAATCATGTGGCACTTACCGGGCACTTAGCACGCAATTAGGCATTCTTAATCGGTGTTCTAAAATTTTTTCTCACTTATACAATAGATATAATGAAAAACATAATATATTTTAACCATAATTTAAAAACTTGAGATTCGGACAGGAATTGATAAGCTATGGGGTGGAGTCCACTCTAAGTGGATTCCAAGCCTACATTGTAACAATTAGTATTTTTTAAAATTTTATTTTATTTTTGTTTTCATAGAATTTGAACCATCGTGATGTTTTATTGTGGACACTTTCTACGAGCCACACTTACCATTTAATTAAAAATATTCTAATGGACAAAGTAATTATGTATGCATAATGCAAACAAACAATTAAAATAAACATGTTGCACAAGTTGAATAATACTAACAAAACCTAATGTTCATTTATGTACCATAATATATACCACTAATATGTCCATATCTATTCTTATTAATAAAAGAGAAATTCAAAGACTTACTCTAATAAAAAGTAGGAGATTCGGCCAATCAAAATACAACAAAAATAAAAGAAAATAAATCAAATCATTATAATCTAATTTTTCATTTAGTTAAAGCCTAACTTTAAAAGTCATAATCTATCTCATTATTCCGTGAGGATTTTATTGAACCTTATTTTGAAGTGATAAGATCTTTAAACTCTTTTAAGTATAAGTTTTGAAGATCAAGCAATCAAATGAAGAATTGAAGATTAAAGAATAATTTGAAGTGCAGAAGTACTAAAGATTTTGGTTACACTTCGGAACCAAAGACATGATGTACAGACCATGGACCAATGAAGTTTAACCTTTGACTAACCTTCGGTATGTAATTTGGCAACGCTTTGTGAATATCTGTGAAATGTCAGAGTTTGGCAGACCTTCGATTAAGAGTTCACCAATTAAAGTGCTTGGAGGAACCCTAGAGATGATGGCACAGAGAAAAGGAAGACTTTGGCTAGGCATATGTAAAACCCTAGCTTCGGATTAGAGTTTTAACCACTTATTGCCTGGCATGGTTCGTGTCAGTCTCGAGTTGGTTTGAGTACGTTTAGCTTTTAGACTATGAGTATGAGACCCATGTGACCATATGAGCATGTTACGAAGATTAGGTATGTCGGATATACAGATGATAGCTTCAGTTATCCTACAAAAGAGAATGAGTTATATCAGTATATACAAGTGGTCTACGAGTTTTTTATTGTGTTAGCTCAGGGTTGTATGGCTAGATCTAGGTTGTTGCAACATCTAGTATCCGCTTGGGATTTTTCAAAGTTTCTCTTTTGCATGTATCATAGAAATTTCAAACTATTGGACTACCCCTATGAGCCTAGTTTGATTTGAGTCTTAGACCTTTGTCCAATTGAGTTTAGGGTTTAAGCCTCATGTAGCTATCTTGCCCCCCTTTTAGGCCTCGAGTTAGTTTTGACTTTTGTTCCAACCATATATATATATATATATATATATATATATATATATATATAACAACGGAAAAACATATCAACAGACATGATGTTTTCTTTCAACATTTTCATTCTATTTATTTCTTATCTTCTAATTTAAATCTAGACTCCATTATTCAATCTATTCATTTCTATTGATAATTTTTCAATCACATGCAAAATTTTTTTATCAATTCACAGAAATAACATTCAATTCGCATCATTCGAAGCAATTCATCATTCTAAGCAACCATCAATTTTATTTGTCAGGTACATATATGCGTAATTGCATTGATGCTCCTCCGCAGTCCCGAAAGTACTCAATCTTTCATATTCTCACCTATATAGATGATAGAAAAACGTCAGTAACGAGTGTCACTGGTTCAAAAATAATTAATAAACAAACTATTATAAGAGAATTGACTCTTCTGTCAAAGTAAAACATTCTTATACTTCTTATAGAATTTCTCTATAAAGACACTAATTAGGATACGTCGACTTCAGCTCGACAACGTCCCATTCTATCTCATCTCATTGTTTGACAACTTTAAAACTATTCCTTGCACGACAAAATCAATTTTTATTCTTTCGGCCCTTTACATCCTCCGTATCATTTTGGGGCTTAAGTAAAGAGGTCCGAATACTCTCTGGAATGCGCCTTCGGTACTCTTTGAAACCACAAGTTTAGACATGTGTTGCATTGCAGTACCTGCAAAGCTCCACACTTGTCTGAGTTTTAGGAATTCAAAAGTGGAGTTGTGAGGATCCCATGGAAATCGAACAACCCACTCACCAATCCAGAGCTCGCTTTGAGTAGCACGCGCCCGCTTGCCTAGCGCAGTTGCAGGTTTTCCCTTGTCTCATATCTCACTGAAAATTCAAAAAAACTACATGTACATGTCTGGATAGGGATTGTAATATAATAGGCCTCATCGTGATTTGGATCTAAGTTATTAGTCGTCAGTAATCGGCAACGACTAGGGTTTGTTGTGTGGTTCAAGACTCGAATTTGGCATCTAGCAACATCCAAAGTTTGAACGAGTTTGGTTGGCCAAACTTAGTGAAAATCATGCAATTTTTGGCGAATTTCAGCAAATTCAATTTTTTTACGATTTTCAGCAATTTTCAGCAGTTTTTCGGTAAATTTTGGTGATTTTCGGACAACTTTTCTGATGAAGCAATCAAGGCTATGGGCTGGCAACCGCTTGGTGAGCTTGACCCTATTGCGGTTGTAGTGAAGGCGGCGTTGATCGCCAACAGCGGCATCAAGTCAGTTTGGGGTCGGTCGCTTGTTCGATTGGCCCTTGGCTGGCCTTGACGGCAGCCTTTGTTATGGGGAAAGACTCTTGGGTCGAAAGCAGAGTGCGTCGGTGATGGAGTGATGCAGACAACTGTGGATCGACGCCAGGACTCGCGGCGCTAGGGCTCGGTGTCAAGGCGTCATGGAGGCCAGGCGGCAACCGGGAAGGCGGGGGTCTACTTGGGGACAACTTAGTAGTGGTTGGCGGCATTGATCGGCAGCGGTGTGGTAGCCGAAGGGGGCGTCGATGGTGAGAATCGGGGCGACGTCGGGGGTTAGGGGAGAAATGGTCATGAAGCAAGTCTCGGAGGCAATTACGTAAATAAAAGTTTACTCATACTCGACTTGAATAAAAATAATAATTAACTCATAATAAAATCTAAAAAACCAAAAATAGGGAGGAATCTCATAAAATATAATACACACCATAACATCAAAATAGCATGTTTATAACTAATAACCCACCCAAATTGTTATATAATGCGTCGTTATCAGTTATTTGATCTAAAAATAATTCTTCGATCAAATACATAAAAATAACTGCATACTATCATATATTGATAACTCATTTATCATTATTTTTCTTATGTTATCATCATATACTCGGTTACACCTGACCCTCATTACTCATAACGTACGGTTGGCTTTGATTCAGCACGCAGGTCCTAAAATGACTCGACTCGAACCGAAGGGTTAAACTTAACTGGTATGCTAATGTAAAACTCTAACTCGAATCACGAGTTTTATAAGTATATTGGAACATTGATATTAAAGTGTGCACTTAATTGTTTAATCCATAAATATTATTATGTGTTTTCCTCAAAAGTTTTCGTGTTGCGTGGTTTTATTTTATATATTGATTATATTTAATTTTATAAATTTAAGTTTTCACTCGCTAGGTATTCGACGGATAAGAATTTAGTAAATTATAATACTTCCACGAGACAAATACAAGCTTCACCAACTTTAGTAATGTTCAACCAAAAAACTATAGAAGAAGTTGTCTCTCAATCTTGAACAAAAAGCTTACGGTAAGACTGTTTATATTTTTTATTTTTATTTTTACCAAGTACTAATTGTTCCACTTATAAAACAACTTATATATATTAACAGGAAAGGTTTTTCACTCTTGAGGATTTTTACTATTGCGATATTTTTACTACTTGGCAAAGCTTCTGAATTATTACTCAAGATATCTGCAGAAATTTTATATAAAAAATGTCACGATGAAAATGATATTCACCCATCAATCATAAAATCACTCATTGGACGTAAATTAATTTCCCAATTAAAAATTGAAGATTATACGTTGGATTAAACATCTTTCAAATTCACTCTTCTCAGATTTTCATAATCAGAATGGGTAAATTTTACATTTCCAACAATATCAATATTTCGCATGATTTAAAATAGTTTCATAATGTTTAATTTGAATTTTCTATATCTGCCTTATTTTGCAGAACCCAGTAAGCTTCATGTCAAGCCAAACCTAAGTCATCCAAGTTCAAATTTGCCGTTTATGTTAAAAATTTTATCACGTGAAGAAAAAGATTTTTTTAAAAAATGCATGTGACTTTTATAACTATATAATACCTCAACAGCGTCTAAGTTATTAATATTCGTAGATAAATATAATGATAAATCAAGATAATGCTTAATACTCGAGAACATGTTAACCTGGTCATCCATCCAATCACATAACTAAACTTTTTGTAATTCAAATAAATTTGTCCTCATCAGTAGGGCAGCTAAACGAAGTTCATTCAAACAAATTTTCAACATATATTCTCGAAATCTAAGCTCAAAATCGGCTCGGTGGATTAAACCTACGACCTCCAAGTATTCAATTTAAAGATTTCTAATCTTATTTATCACACTACTTTGTTATTATATTATACATAAATAAATATAATTAGTTACAATTAAATTTATTAGTTTAGGATCGTTCGATTACAATGACGACCCAAATTTGATAAAAAAATCAAAAAATAAAAAATAAAACACCCCCACACCACCACCATCATTTTGTAAATAGTTAATAATAATATTTATTTATAATTTTAAATATATTTTAAGTAGAAAAATAATATTATGTATATTATTATATTATTTTATTAAATTGAGTTCAAGTTCGAGTCATACTACGAGTCGATTTTGAATCAAGTAGAATCGAACACGATCTTGCTCAAATTTGACTTTTAAGATTTAAGTTCGAGCTCGAGCATTTAAATATTAAATTTAGAGTCAAATTGAGCCAAACTGAATAAAATACCAAATAATTATAAGGTGACATGCTCAATATTTATAATTTAAAACCTTACATTGGCAGACGCAAAAATAAGTGACATAATGATTTTTTTCGTAAATAAATAATTCCAACTAAATTAAATATTATTATTCATTAACTCGAATGCATCGAGCTCAACTACCCCGAGACGAGTTAAGCTCGTTTTCATTTTCTTTTCTTTTCTTTTCCTTTCCTTTACCTTCCGACTTCCGAGAACACAGTATTTCCTTTTCCATCTTTTACGAATCTATTGGGAAAAACCCCGCACCATCGCCGGCGACCTCGACGACCGAGAAAACCGGAAAAAATGGCGACCGCGCTCCAAGGTTTCCAACCAATATACGGCGAGGCGAGGGCGGAGTGGCGACCGTGTCCACCTCCGTCCTCCTCTGCCCCCCACCGCCTCCGCCCCTACCTCTTCTCCGCCTACGCTCCCGACCCTTCCCAACTCCGCATCGTCGCCACCGATCTTCGCTCCCTCACCTTCCACACGCTCCTCACCACCCAAACCCTCCATGACCTGGTATGTTCTTTGAGGCTTCTTCTCATTTCTCGCTCTCAAATTTGGCGACATAATTCCATGGCATTAATGTACTGTTTATCTCCATCAATTGTTTGTAATGTTTATGCGGAAGTAATTTTGTTTCAGAGGGATCGCATCGGCGTTGGAGGCTCATGGTCTGAATTTGTTGAGTATCTCGTTGCATCTTTATCATCGGAGGATGTCAAGATTGTGTTGCATTGCGACTCCCCCAGCTGATAGTAATTATTGTTTTCCGCAAATTCTTCTACTCCATTTCTAGAGATATACAACTTGTTTAATTGATTACTCTAGGCCCAGATGTGTGATGCAATCATCACTGTGCTACCTGGATTAAGATTTAGATGATGGTTGATGGTTCTAAAAATGCAGCGCTATTGCTAACTCAGTATTGGAAATTTTATTTTATTTTATATTTTTTTACAGCAAATGCTTTTTGCTTATTGCCTCTTGGTGTTTTGTTAATTCTAAATGTCACTTGCCTAGGTTATAATATATGCTAGTGAAAGCTGTTTTTTCCCTTTCTATGAGGTAGTCTAAGGTTATACTTTGATTTTGGGTTCTATTCAATGCACACGTGCTTTATACTATGACAATTGGTGTCACTCCTTCACTTCATGCTTTTATGTGGTACTTGATCCCTTTGAAACGATGATTCCAGTTGTATTTCTTGACGAGGTGTTTCATTGTTTGGATCCTTATTTAGTTGTCATTTGCCTGGTCCATTTTAGGTGTCACTGATGCAAAATTAGTTGCTCGTAAGTCGAAGGCAATGCCAGTTGTGTCCATTTCTCTCAAAAGGCTTCTGGATGAAACTGCTACGGATGCCATGGCAGATCTGACATTTGGGCTATTTAGGGCATTTAAGAACAAGAAGAATGAAGTTATTGGAGGTTATTACTCTCTCTTCTTCCTAGAAAAATTTCAATTGCTGCTTTTAGAATCCATGCATCTAGGATTGTGATCTTGTTAACATTTTCTTCTTTTGTCTTCCTTTAACTGTTAGGTGGTTTTAATAGTTGGTACTGGTCACTGCCTAATAGTTATTGGCACATTTTTTCATTTAATAATTCAATTTTAATGTCTAAACTCGTTGAATTTTTTCTTTAAGTTTTTTTCTTGAATTCTAAGCCTGTTAGAAAGATTTTTAGTTCTAATTTTTTTAGCTGGAAGAGTTTTAGTTAGGGATAATTGATGTATGAGATTTCCATCAAATGTGTTTGATATGAAGGTGCATAAAGGCTGCTTAGTTTGCTGGGAATTCAGAAACAAGAATGTAGAAGTTAATTAATAAGTAGAAAGAGGTCAAGCTTGCCAAATTGCCAATTGGGTAGTTTCAGCAGTAAAACATACAGCCTATGGGCTCCTCCTCCTCCTCCTCTTCCTTCACACTCTTTGTGCTCTTGTAGAGAATGTCAAATCACCAAATACGCTATTGACATCCAGCCAATGGGGGTCTAAGTTTAACCATTTAATTTTAACGTAAAAAATATTGAGATGATTGTTTTGAGGCATTTGGATAATTACATATTTGAGTAATTACACTGAAAAGTCAATTTTGTATCATATTGGGGTGAAACAGGGACGGGAATATCATATTATTTGACGGGTGTAAGAAAATTCAAAAAAATATTTGTATATGGTGAGCGTGAGGGATATGGGTGATAGGATATGAGCATGGCTTGAGATTGAACGAAGTGCATTAAGAACGACCTTTATATCCTTGATCATCATGCAGTTTATTTGAACGATATTTGATATTTAAAGCTGTATCCTTAGTCTTGTACTTTTTCTTTTCGTTTGTTGTGCATCGTTATAACTTTGTTTAATGGAGCAGTTTCTGATGGTGATTTGTGTGTTATATTGTATGCCAACAGTGGAAAGCCGTTGCTATCTTCTCACAGAAAGCTTAGCTGCGGAGAAGGTAGGTTCATGTTTAATTCATTGTCTCATGTTATAACTCAAATGTTCCCGTAAATGTATGCAAGAGTTGACCCTTTGCATTTTCGAGATGATTAAATAACTGTAAAAGTATGAACGTTTTAGGTTTGACTCCTATCTGACATCTACACAATAATTGATCTGCTGACCCAGTTTGTCTAGAATAAGGTGCAGGTGGTGATAATAATGATGATGTTTTTTTCTTAAAATCAACATTTTTTGCCTTCTATTTAGGTTACATGAACGAAATGATGCACTTAAGCATATTAACTGGTTGTTTTTAAAAAATAAAAATCCTGGTGGAGTGATAGTGGCTGGAGAACTTTCAGTTTGTTTAAAAAACTGATAGTAAACTTTTTTTCTAGATATAGACCATTTGTTGGCCTTTAATTCTTCCTTCTGCTTTGACGAAGACATTCATTTTTTGTTCATTCAGGACCAAAATGAAAAACTGAAAGAACAAGTTGAAGCGGTTAAGTTCTCAGGTAAGGCAAAGCAGCAAAAGTTGAATTCAACAGATAATTTTCCTGTGACGGACTTGGGGGCAGGTTTAAGCTCTTCTTCTCTTATCACTGATTATGTTTGTAATTGTGATGATATTTTGAACCACTCATTCTGTCTCACATACCTCTCAAGGAGAGAACCTGGTCGGCTTTGTTATAAAAACATGCATGTACCAACTACGTAATATTTGCATTTTCCTTGTACTTATATTGCACACAAAAATTGTTTTATATAGCGAAAGCTTTTCATTTTTTGGTGCATTTTGTAAAGCTGACCTTTTCTCTGCATATGCAGGAAAAGCATCCCCTGGCCTTCGGCCTTCGAAGATTGGACAGAGAGTTGTCCCTACACACCGGAGGTAGGGAGTAAATGGAATTGTCTTTTAGTTTCTTTTATTCTCCCATAAAATGCTAACTTTTGTTTTTAAAAATTAACAGGACGAAAGTAAGAGGTGCCATCTTACGAGATTCAGGGGATGCAGATGGTTGATACTTTAGAATGGTTTAGCTTTAACAGAAGAAAATATACTAAAAGGTAGGAGCTCACATGTTTTTGTAAAGGAGATTATTAAAGGCATGGAGACAGGATTTCCTAAGTACAGCTTGGAGTGGTTCACATCTAGACATTGATGTCCAGATATAAGAATGAACAGCTTTTCTCGAGTGTATATAAGCTAATTTATCCCTTACCACGCATTGTTTCTGGAAGCAGGTTGTCAATGCACGTATATATTGAACCATTTGTATGTTTCTACATCGATTTTAATGCAGTTCACACAATTGGATTGAATTGTATTCTTAAGCCAACTCAGCAGCACTGTGGTATACTTAAATTTGCATACGGTTTTTAACAAAAATGTTGAGATAGTGGCCTTTTGCTAAGTTCTAAGCAACTTCTTAGAAAGCCAACCTTCACATAAAGTAGTTATATCAGGAAGACGAAACATCCTTTTCATCATTTAGAACCTTTTTCGATTGGAATGGAGAAACAACAACAAAACAAAAAAGCTTTCCAATTATTTTCATTTGAATGGTACCAATTATTGTTTTTACACTTGTTCAATAATAAATACTAAAGCACGTGTATTTGTTGATCTTATATTGTTTTCTTTTTATAATGCACTAAGGCTCTGAAGTGACATGTAAAATTTGTACATCTTCATCAGTGATAAGGGCATCCAAAAACAAAAAGAAAAAAGTCTACAATTTAATTTCTTTGTATAACTACCGACGAAGTTATTACCCAACCAAATATAAGAGCTGCATAAATAGTATCGTGACTCTCTACCAACCCAACACGGCATTGATGTGGACTCAAAAGGCCTGAGTGACGGCTGTTGAGCGAGGTACTCATACTCGATGGCGCCCCCTTCAATATCTTATACGTCAGTCTATCCTTTAGCTTTCATTTTTTTCAACAAGCTTCTTTAAAAAAAAGTACACTCAGCGATCGATTCAAGACTGATCCAGAAAAATTCTTAAAAAGTAGATCTCTCCATTTCTTCTATCGTCATACTTAAAGATGATCATTCAGGTTGAAATACCCATCTCAGCGCAGGCAACACCAGGTTTCCAGAAAAAGCCAGAAATCTCTGTTTATCATCCATTGGTATCACGAGCAACAAGAGTCAACACTGCGCCCTCATGAAATCTCAAATAAAGCAAACGTTGTAGGAAGCAATATATTAATCTCTTGACAGAAGCGTCCTTCCCAATTGTGTTCATCGTTTATAGAAGAAACACTCACAACTTTTGCCATGCTAAATGAATAATGCCCGTGTATCACCCCACCCAAAAGGTCCTGGTTAATCAGCAGCAGTGAAGAGCATGCTCATGAATCTCACCGAATGAGAACATCTTAGGCAAAATAAATGTCATTGCATCACAGTATTTCTGAAAGGGTAGAACTTCACGAAGCAAATCCACCACCTTATCCTTCAAGGAGTACAACAATCAAGGCCAGACTTATTTAGTGAACCATATTTCATCCCTGTCCATGATACTGCAAATCTCCTGGTATTGGTTTCTCGATGCCAACTCCTTCTCCAGCACTGCCACCCCATGGTTAGCATCATAAAGATTCAATAAAACTGAGCATCCCAGGATATCGTCCTCTTCAGAAAAATGGATTGACATGAATAACTTAGCGAGAGAAGCAATCAAATCATCATTAGAAGCTATAGAATTGACAGACAACCAGGTGATTATGCATCCCAAAGTTCGTTCCCTTGAAGTTAAACTTTGCAAATTGTATTTAGCAACTCCATGAGTTCTGCTGTGAGAGTCATCTTTACTGCTCAACAGATGAAGCCAAGGAAGTTCTTGCACAGCAAAGTTCAGAAACTTAACAATTGTCTTGCAAGGAAGAATCCCAAATGGTTTCTATTATAAATGGATCTCTTGCGACAGAGGAAAGCAGCTTCAGAATGTTTTGTAATTGATATTCTTGACTAGTATCACCTTTTCCCAATTCATATTGATTGGTTTGGGGATTAGTACCGTATATTTCAGTCAATTTTTCACACTGCACTTGAATGCCAAGGTCTTTCCATGCATGCCACAAATCTGCTACTGATTATTCATCGCAATGGCTTAAAGCAAATCCAAGCAACTTCTTGCGAGAACAAACATCCACATTATCAAGAGGACCCCTTGCTATAGCTGCACATGCATCAAAAGCAAGTTGTAAATCCCCTGCAACAGCAGCCTCTCTAGCCACGGCTTCTTGTATTAGAGCTATGTTTTACTGAGAATTCAACCCAAGAAGGTTGGCAATTTCGATGAGTTCATAAACATCAAAATAACTCCCAAACTGATTTTTAATTACCATGTGAATAATTTCCACTGGATCCTTAATTTGTCTGAACTGCACAGGCAGAACAGGCACACCAAGGTTTGGAAGTTCAATAGCAAGAGCATCAATGTTGTCAGCTTCAGCTTTAACATTTCTGCTACTAGGCAACAAGTTTAAACATTCCTTTGCCTTCCAGATCTGAAAGAAGCATTAAACGTTTGACAAGGGATAATCAAATGAATTGCCAATTTTAATATGAATTACTTAGATAAGTGCCAGAAACAATCAGTAGACTCACATCCGTGCAAGAAAGGCTAGAAGCAGAAAAGAATAGAAGCTTGAATCACAAGGTTTTCGGCATTCTCTGGTTCCAAAGAAATAGAACCAGTTCCCTTCAAATAGTTCCATGCAATTGCAAATTTTCCAGCTTTAAGTAAACCCCTACAGAATTCCGTAAGCGTATATTCCAGATCCAGAAAAGGAAAAGCACTTTCTCTAAGAATTTGCATGTCCTTCCACATATTTACTCAATCATTATCTGATCTTCCTGGTTGCCTACGCTCAAATTTGGATAAAATAAGGCGAATTAACTGTTTAATAGCTTTTTCATCCACATGAGCTTTAAAAAAATGAAACTAGTTTTGACACCTGCAAAATCACAAATAATATATTCACCACATTGAATAAGACAAAAGAAAATAAAAGAAACTGTAGCCTTCTGCTGAAATTTATTAAAAAACCAACTGACACATTTTTTATTATTTCCGCACATATTAAGTGCACTTGATAATGTAGAAAAAGACTCGGGAGGAAACCAGAATGCTGCACTGTTCAATCTTTCCCTCGTAATAGAGGGCTCTTGATGTTTCCTCGTGATAAAATTGATAATCTTAATTTTGTGAGAGTTAGGATTAGCCTTGCATTGCACATAGTACAAATAAAAAACTAAAATCTCTAGGATTATCAAAAACCTCCCTAGGAAAAATCATTAGCCCAATAAAATAAGGAGCTGTCTATCAGATATTTGATTATTAAAAACCACAGTAGAAAGTTTTAGCATGTTATTTAATGGAAATACATATGTACAGTATGGGAAAAAAACCACGTACTAAACGATTTTAAACAAGTTATGAGTATGTGTTACAAACTAAAAATTTCCTTAAATTTATGAAACACGTACAACATATTGGTGTGAGTGAAAACGTCGCATGGTTACTATTAGGCAATTGTACACCAAACAGGCAGACATTAGAGACTTTTTTTCCAAACTAATTAACATATGCTTCTCGCAATGATTTCAAGTGATAAAATTCATCATGGAAAAAATGACATGAAAAGAGAGACTACATTTTGGTAGATAAAGAGAAAAATCACCCTCTTTTAATAACATCGAAAATATTGGACTCGTTTTATTTATAATTTTTACAAAATTTTAAAATATCTATCTCAAGCCTCATTGGTGGCGACATCAGCAAGACAAGATTTTGGTTCAAAAAGAGATAGGTGTTCCCTCGAGAAAATGTACCATTATGTTATTTTTGTTTTTTTAACTAAAAGGATATACAGTAATGTTAAGAAAATTGGTAGCATTCCAATGTATTTCTTTAAAAAAACACCATATATGACACATTTGAACATAATTTTCATCCCAAAATATCAAAATACAAAAGAAATACAACTCCATACATATAAAATAAAACATGGCAAATAATATCTTCAATTTGTCTCTTATATCCAAATTAGGAACTTCCTTAATTTCAAGAATAAACAGTACTATTGTTTAGTATAAAAAATAAGGTGTGGATTTGGTTAAATGACAGTGGGATATAATTAAAAAGAATATTTGTTAGGTTAGGTTTTGGTCAAATCAAAAACACTTTGTCTTATGTATGTGTTGTTATTTCCACTCAAACAAACTAATTGACCTCAATTGTATCTCAAAACAGTGTTCTTCATATACTTTACTCAATAATTTCCATTAAGCCAAGGAAAAATGTAAATTAAATACAGTCATTAGGAATGATAATATTTAAAAAACTTCACAAAAGCACTTGTTGGATTTCTTAACTGTGAGTTTGGTAACAAAATTTTCGTGCGAATAATTCATCGAACATCATTTGTTTTAGAAAAAACACAACTCAACAACATTGTCACTCAAAAAATGTCAAGCCTCTCTTGACTATAATTTTGACATGCTTGATTATGATTTCATGCTTTAGACTAATCTCTTTCGTTGTATCCCGGCTTATTTTCCCCATGTATTAAAATAATATATTAACATTTGACAACTATACTTCCTTTACTAAATTAAAGTGAGTAATATTATACTAATAATATCTGAAAAAAGAAACAATTAGCGTGGATTGCACCTAATTCGGGATAAGGAATCTATTTTGAGTTAGTTTATTAAACAATAGACAGGAATATGTCTATTTATAATGTATGTATGATTCATGATACGGTGAATGGAAATATTAAAATATTACATTGGCGCCGATAAACTAATTGGGGCAGTACAAACGGACAGAATTTGGATAGCGGACAAAGCAACGGTTGGTCGTAGTGCAAAGGTCAATGATTGACTTACGTAAAGTCCACAATCTGGTAGTCGGGCAGGCCGTCTTTTATGACCAGGAGACCCGCACCGCCTTCCCCACATTGTTCAAAAGGAGTGGGCCCACTGACGAAACGCTTCCAATCGTTTTCTTGCTTTTTTTCGTGGCAAGGCAAAATAAAAATGTAATGGAATGGAAATAAATGTTAATTAATTTGATTTGATTTGATTTGATTGAAGCTGCCAGCACTCACACCTTCCATTAATAATATTATATATATATATATTTATGTATATTTTATTAAATTAATTTTCAGTTATATATTTTGACAATAAATGTGGGAAAAAAAGGAAAAACTCCTTATCTAAATGATGTTTCACGGGACATCTGAGAGAAAAAATGAAATTTCATGACGCCTTTTAAAAAAATTTTTTAAATAAATTATGTTATTATTTAATAAATTATACATGTTTGAAAAAAAGATACACGCACTAGTTTTTTAATTGTTTTTTAATATTGAATAATTGACCGGCATTTTGATAGTTGGAGAAAAATAATCACCAACCTATTATACTTATTAAATATTTTACCTAATCTCATTACGTGGCTAGTTGATTCAAACAAAAAAATAAAGATTATGTAGTTTAATGTTGCTTTTGTTTTTAAATAATATTATTTTAATATAAAATATTATTTTACAAGCGAAGTATAGCAGTGGAAGTGTCAGAAGCACACATTTAAGTCATTTTTTTCATTAACTTGACCGATTAATTTTGTTAAATTAAACAAAATAATCATATATATTATAAAATTTTAAAAATATAGTACAAAACGTTATACATATTTGAAAATCTTCAAACATTATAAATTTAATAATTAATAAAAATTGTATAGAGACGATAAAAAAGAAATATAATTTTTTTTATCAGAAAAAGTGTGAATTATTTAGTTAAATTTCAAGAGGAAAGAAGAAGGTAAGAATATTATTATTATTATTATTATTTAATATAAAAAATATAAAAAATATAATATAATATGATACATTATGTGTGGGTATTCTGGCAGGCCATTGATCTGCTAACACTCGAACAATCAATCCCTTCTCTGTCGATTCCTCCCCCTCCTCTTCTAATCCCCTAACGATTCAATCCATTCCCCTTCCTTCGGCCTCTCCCCATCGTTTCAGGTTCGCTCTTTCCCCGATCCATGCATTTCTCTGTTTTTTATTGAATACTGCTATGTTTTATTGGCATTTGGGGGGGGGATTATGGATCGGTGCTTCTTGATGGCGAAGAAATTGGATGTCGAATCGCGATGTCTGGGTTTCTGATTGATGTGTATCTTGGATTGTGCTGTTTGTTGTTGGGTGATTGTGGAGAACCCGGCGTTTAGATTTGTGCGTGGTTGTGGTATAGAGGTGAGAATCTTGGATTGAGCTGTTGTTGGGTGATTGTGTAGCTCCGTTGTTTTGGATAATCGGTGCGCAGTTGGTGTTTTTTTTAAAAAAAAATTTACTTATTTATTTTTATTTGCGTTCACGGGATGTTTAGATTTATGCATTGATATGGTCTGTGAGTAAGATAAAGGGTGGGGAGAAGATTTGAGATACTGACCTAATTTTTATGTGGTCAAATGGATGAAAACAAGAAGAAGAAGTGAAGAGGGATTGCTTTAACTGTGGATTACTGTCTTTTTACTCAAGGATCTCTATGTTTAGGTTGTACTGGGCTACTTAGAGTTTCTATGTTAATTCTATTTTCATTATTTCTGCTCTTCTCATTTGCACTGGTGGATTGTAGTATATGAGTTCTATTGTCTAAAAAATTGTTATTATTGACTGGCGTGCTTCAAACAGAGCCCTTGATCAAAGTTCTATACCATATTCTCATTTGCACTGGTGGATTGTGGTATAGGCGTTTCTATTGTCTAAAAAACTTTAATTATTGACCAGTGTGCATCAAACAGAGCTCTTGATCAAAGTTCTATGCCATATTTCTTCATCAGCATACAGAATGGATACATTTTTGACTCACTGTGACATTTTGCATGCGTGTTGCAGGATTAACTTTTGGTGGAGAGGAGCATAATCATGGCGTCTAATGTTGTAAATTGTGTTGAAAGGGCTACCAGTGATATGCTTATCGGTCCTGATTGGGCAATCAACATTGAACTTTGTGATATCATTAATATGGATCCTGGGTAATCATGCTGATAGATCTGTATCTTGTTTCAGTTTTCTTTTCTTATACTACTGTAAATTTTTTATCTTTATAATTGTTTTCTAATTTGTTGATGTGGAATGTGCTTTACCATTTTTAGCTTTTACTTTTGGCTTTTTTTTGGAAAAGTTAGGTGGTAGTATTCCTATTTTACAATTTTGTGTAGATCCTTGTATTATTATTTCAAAACTCTTAACCCAAATCGATGTTGCAATTTGTGGAAAATGATCGATCTATTGTTCTTTACCAGGGGGCTAGATTATTTTCAGTAGGTGTAATCCATAGATGGACAGTTTCATTGTTATATATATTTTGTACTCCATGTTTGTTTTCTTTTTTTTAAAAAGAAAACGAAGGAGTTAGGTAGGTTTTTGGCAGCTTCTTTGTCAAGTTACCATGCTTAGTGGTTACGTTGTGATACTATTTTTTCATGTTTTATCAAGTACCATTTCATACCTGTTCTGAATAAATTTTTGATGGACATGGAAGAATGGAAACATGTTTTTTTTTATTATCTATATATTAGTAAGAGAGCCCTTCTTATACTCCTCTTATTGCGTCTTTTATGGATAGAAGTCATTGGACATGATTTTAGTTTTATTTCTAGCCTTTTTTTAGAATGCTATCTCGAGTCCGCATTGTCTTTTGTTAAGTTCTTGGACTTAGATGGTTGTGGATGGATGTTAGAGAAGTTTTCAACGGAGAATCTCAGATTCCTCTCATGGGAAAAGTTTGATATAATGCATGAGTGGTTTTGGATTCTTGTTGCTAATTTACAGGTGGCTTTTTTCGTTGGTATATCCTTGAAGTGGCTTGGTGTTCCTTTTTTTGTGTGATACTGATATATATGTCTTTTAAATGTAGGCAAGCTAAGGATGCACTTAAGGCACTGAAAAAACGGCTTGCAAGTAAAAATCCCAAAGTTCAACTCCTAACTCTCTTTGTGAGCATTTATTCTCATCTCTCGCACATTGTGAATTAATTGTCTCAGCTATCTTTGTGTTTGATGGATAAAAATGGTAAATCTTTAGATTGACGAACAATCAATCCATTGACAAATTGTTTTCACTTTCACTTTTAACATATCCTTCTTTTTCCACCTGATTAAGGGAGCTACTGTAGATGCACATATGCTAGGTTGGCCATATAATAACAGTCCATTCTGTGTAGCATTCCCTATGCATGATAATTGGCTGACAAATGCTGCAGGTTTTGGAGACACTAAGCAAAAATTGTGGGGAGCATGTACATCTTCAAATTGCTGAGCGTGATATCTTACATGACATGGTTAAAATTGTAAAGAAAAAGGTGCTTTCAACTTAAAATTTGAGTTCACTTTTTTTCTGCCAGTTGCTTGAATCCTTAATAGTAACTAGGTTCATTAGTTATATCCAGTTAGATGTATATAGAATAGATAAAATTAATAAAATTTAGTCATGATACTTGTCAATTATGTGATCAGGTTTAATACTGTGTTTGAGCTTGATTGGATTTCAAGCCTTGTGCTTACTAGCTCATGGAAACTGAGTAGTGCTATTCTTTTGAGCTAACTTGTGGATTAGCTTGAGTAGAGCGTACTGAACTATGAAACAAGTTGCAGGCTTGTTTTCGCAACTGTTCATTGTTACTGGCGAGATTGATGTCAATATGGTCTCTATATTCTAAATAGACATTTTCCTCACAGCCGGACTTAAATGTAAGGGAGAAGATATTGATTCTCTTGGATACATGGCAAGAAGCTTTTGGTGGAGCTCGAGGAAGGTATCCACAGTATTATGCTGCATATCAGGACCTGAAGGTAAAAGCAAGCCTTCTTTTGTTTCTGTGGTCTGTTCCCCAGACTGGTAGTTTGTAATTTTCAAGTGTGAGAATATGAATTTGTAAATATTATTTTGAAAGTTAATTTCAACTGCAGTTACTTTGAATTACAGAATTTCCTTTAAAATTAGCTTTACTATCAAATTCATATTAAAATTTTCTTATTCCTCATTGACAGAATGCTGGTGTAGAATATCCTCCTCGTTCAGAAAGTAGTGTTCCTCTTTTCACGCCTCCTCAATCTCAGCCTATTGCACACCTCACTGACACCTCTGCGTACACTGAGGATGCTGTTATTGAAGCCTCCCTTCAGTCTGATGATTCTGCACTCAGGTGAGTTCTCCCTTTACATAAAAATATTCTTTGTTTATACTTGTGTCCAAAAATAATAGTTGACTGATTATTTTCATGGTCAGATTTCTCTTAGAAGATGCTCTTCAATATTTATTTTTATGGCCAGATTACTTTTAAGAAGATGACCTTCAATATTTATTCTTGTTATAATTTATTTTTCCCAGAACTGGGAAATTTGAATGATGTTGGCCTGTTGTTCATCTCCATATTCGATGGTCATCACATGAATGACCCATGTTACTGCGTGATTATGTTTTCAATAATTGTTTATTATCTGGGCATTTGATAGTGATTGCTTTCGCTAATGGTTTAGCGCATGCATCATGCATGAGGGGAAAGGAAATTAGATGATAATGTTATTAGAGCTTGTTGTTTTCTAATGCAGTTTGGATGAGATTAAAAATGCCCAAGGAATTGCAGATGTTTTGATGGAAATGCTTAGTGCTTTGGATCCTCGTAGCCCGGAGGTAAGGTTTTTTTTCCTCAACAAGACTGTTTTGCATGATTTTGTTTTTCAATTTGCGGAGTTCAGCATGTCTTAAGCAGGATGGATGCTTGGACTCCTGGTCTGTAAATGGCCATACATGCTCCCTTTTGTGATTAGAGTTTTACTTCCCAAATAATCTATTAAAATTTATATGTGAACTTTTGTAAAAATATTTAATTCTTTGAGAGAATTTGAATTATTTCTAAGAAGCCATTTGCTTTTATTAAAAGAATGGATTATTTTAAATAAATCAAATTTACTTCAAACTATTTTAAACTCCAAATATCATGATCGCTAACAATATTAATCAATGGAATAAGTAATATCATCTTTCGAACTTTCTGTTAAACAATAGTAAAAACTAGAATATAGTGTTTGAAATATATACGAGGAAAAAGATATTTACTTATTTTGGTGCACCGAAAGTTGTTATTTGAAGTACCTGAGGTATATGGTTGAGGTTGAGGTGGATATTGACTTGGGTGTTGTTGGTAGGATTGCAATTGGGTGGTTAAATGAAGGGTCACTTAAGTGATGGGCAAATTACGTTTAACTTGAAGTGTACATATTTTTAGGACAATGGTAAGGCCAACTGTGCTTTACAGGACCGAATTTTGAGCAACTAAGAATATTATTGTTATTACAAATTTACAATTATAATTATAGTAATTGTTGTTATGAAATATGATGATACATTACGCAGTGAAAGCATTGGGAATAATTCTCAGATATATTGAGTGCTTTGCATCTACATTAGATCTTTTATCCAATAATGAAGCTTTGGTGAAACCTTCATTGTTTGATCTCATTATTTATTCTTAAATTTTCATCATTCTAAATATAAGTGGCAGACATCTCTTTTTCTTCGCAGAGTCTGTTAAAATAAATTTCTCATGTCCATTTTCTTTAACTTCTTTGAACTTGCGCACCTGTGGAATTGAATGCTGTCAGCATGTTCGATACCAACACATCTTCTAGCAGTCCAAAAATCTCTCCAAAGAGATCTTTTTAAACAATTAAAAGAAATGAATCATTGGCTCCAGATTTTTTATTCTGTTGTCTTTGGTACTATTATTGATGGGATACGACTATTATGCTATTAATTGAAGCTAATGCGTTACCTACTTCACTTTTTTCCCGCCACATGTATCATGCTAATTAACTATGTCACTGCATTAACAGATTATTGATATTTTTTTCTTTTATTTGATTCAGGGAGCAAAGGAAGAAATTATATTAGATCTTGTTGAACAATGCCAAAACTATCAGAAACGTGTCATGCTTTTTGTGAATAATACAATGTATATGTTCCTTCAACCCTTGCATGATCTACTTTCATTATGGTCAATGTGTGTTTAAAATATTTCATCTAACAGAAGTGCCATTTACAGGAACGAGGAACATTTGTGTCAGGGTTTGGCTTTGAATGATGACTTGCAACGGGTGCTCAGTAAGCATGATGAATTTGTGAAAGGGACTTCCCTTCCAGCAGCAAGAGATGTTGCAAGAGTATCAGCACCAGAAACTAGGGCGGCACCCATTCTTGTTGATGTTAGCCATGATGATGATGAATCAGATGATGATTTGTCCCAGCTAGCTCACAGGTGATTTATGGTTCAGCTGTTTACCTTTGGTTTCTGACCCGTATGAATATTTCAGAAGATTAAGCCAAAATGACTTTATTAATGGTGTCAGACATCTTTGGCACTAATTTTTTTCACAGTTCATTCATGCTGTCACTAGTTTTGGGGGTTGTCTCTTCTTACATGTATCCAATGATTTGGAGTCGTAAGTTGAGGGGTACACATGTTCTGTATTTTAGGCCGATGTGATCTTTGTGTGTCATCAGCAAGGAAGCATTTATTTCTAGGAAACTGAACACAGATGCGACAAAGGCACAAATTAGGTTAAGGACTTGAAAATCACTGTGAAATGCCCCTAAATTGCATCATGCGATACATGACTCAGTGATTGCAATCTTAGTCGATTGGAATCACCATGAACTGTCTCTTAACTGTATCGTTACTGGCAATGTCTTATATGACTTAGTAATTGCAATCTTAGTAATTTGAGTTGTTTTGATTCTTTATCTGAATTAGTTTTTAATGTTTATTTGTTACAGGTCCTCTAGAGAAAACGGGGTAGGTAGGAAACCTGTTCCCTCTGAAGCTGAGCATGTCTACACTGGTCTGCATCTTGCTCCACCACCATCGAAGATGCCTGCACAGGAATCAGCTGCTGTTGATTTCCTGAGTGGAGATGTCTATAGATCCGAACAATCATCTGTGTCATCAAGAACACCCGAAAGCTCTGTCCATTCGAGTAATCAGAACGTGCACTGTAGACCTCCATCAACATCTCCACTAGACCAATCACCTGCATCTTACGAAAGCAATTCAATCAATTCTCCACTGCAATCAACAAAATCTGCAGATAAACTTCCATCTGCCACATGGGATGTTCCAGTCTCTAGCCCGCTGCCTCCCCACCAGCAAAACACAACCAAAGACAACATTATTTTGAGCAACAAGAGCAAACTGGTGGATCGGCTTATTTGTATGATGAGGTATTGGAAGGAACTCAAAATCTCTCAATTAGTTCTGCACATGTGCACGAGTCACTAGTGTCTGAGAAGCCGAACAAGCCAGAGGATATGCTTTTCAAAGATCTGGTTGATATTGCCAAGGCTAAGTCATCATCTGCAAAACCTGGTAGCCACAGAACACGGTGAGTGTGAAGACTCTTAAGACATTGTTATAAAGACTTGGTTTAAATAAGCGAAATTGGTTATCTGGTCAGTTTATATCTTCGTGAAGGTATAATGGTGTATAGCCGTACGTGTGTTGTACTTTGGTGAAAACCATTTTTGTGTGGAATGGTTTCATTTAAAGAACAATAACTGTATGAAGTTTTTACAATTTATTCATATCACTATGCACGGAATTGATTAAAAATGGTGGGCAGTTGGGAACACCGCAAAGGATTAGTAATGGAGATAAAATAAGGTATCCAAAGAAATATTTTGAGATATAAGGAATCATAATGAGGGCTTTAAGTTGGTAGAAATGACTCATCAGTACTTTTCCCTGATTCTGTATATGAATATTCCAATCCTGCTTATGATTCAATTCACTAATGAAAGAAATAATTATCAGAAACGAAGTAATAACTTATTTTATTTTGTAAGTTTCATTTTCTTTAGAAGTAAAAGCAGCCTTTCCAAGGAAGAAGAAAAGTAACAAAATAAATGGAAAAAATAGAATACACTAAAAAAGGGGAAATTTTGAATTTGATGCTTGTAGCTTGTGTCACGGCTGTAATACTTTAATCAATTCTGTTGGAAGAATATAATAACCAATTAAAATTAAATGAAAAAAGTTTATAACGAGAAGATTAAACATTTCGCAATTGCAAGGTCTAAAGCGTATTAGAAATTGCAAAAAAGAAGATGGATACAATGTCAGTTCAGTAGAGGGTTGTGTCAGTTGGCTGGGTTTGGTCGATACTCTCGCCCACCTTTTTCTAATAAAGGAAAGTAAAATAGGAAATAAACAATTAGATACCAGAAAAAAGAGAGCAAAGTATGATAAAATAATTATTCACATAATGGCCACTACATAAACGTTTAGTACAGAAATAATACTCATGGTACCTACCTGTCCAATAATTATTATAAAACGTTGGAATAAATGCTAATCACGAAACAAGCTACAAGAGGAACAAGGAATGAGAAGAATCTCCACCTTGGGGTTGTAATTTGAAGACAAAATTGCTATCATTGAACGGACAAAACAAACCTCCATTTCCACCCGAGCTACAAGCGCTCCCAAGACTTGGAACAGGTTTTACTTGTGGAATGACAACTCATTGGATTCATGGATAGTATGAAGAACCATGTCCATAGGACTTCCATTGTATAACTGCCGCTTTTTCTGAGACTGGAATTTTCCTGTACTATCAACTCTTGACATCAACAAAGCATAGACCCACTTCGGCTTCGGATTGGAGTTCAGTCAATTCTTGTACAACTCTGTCACGACAGAACTCTGTCTTGCCTTCCTCTAACATCTTTCTCAATCTTTTTTAAATACCAAGAAAACAATAATTGAACGTACAACAGAAACAAAAAGAATAAATGAGAGATAGGACATGGAAGTACTTTTGTACAAGTGCATTATTTCCGTGACCAGTGCAAATTATAAGCATAGAATTAGTAGGTAGCCCAGAGTGAAGAGTGCTAATCCTTGCATCTAGCCGGGTCAGTAAATTTTTTAATTTTTCTGGTACATTTCCTCTTTTCTTCAATTTCTTGTTACATGTTAGCAAAGATACCACCTCGGCCAATTGACAGTTGCGGGAATCCGGATCTTCAGCTTGAGTTTTAAAATATGAGTACAACTCTGAAAATTGGGTCCAAATAAAATCAAGTTTGTTCTTTTTTATCTACAGCCAAGACAAAATGCACGTTTCTATAAGAAAAACTTCACTTGGACTTAATGCTCTCTATCAAAAGTAGATGTCTCAAGAATAAGCGGCTCATAACCATATAGTAAAGTAATCATGTTCATGTATGGAACCATCTAGTTAAATTACTTATTTCCCTTTGCCTACATAAATTGATCTAAAAATGCAAGGCTAAACAAATACAAAAAACTCAAAGTTATATGAAAAGAACATGTATCAATCAATATTTACTATACTGTATTAGGCAAGCTTCTTGTGTACTTCAATTAAGAAGAAAATACAATAGTCACAAATCAGCTAATTATCATTGTGATCAACCATATTGGACATAGCATATGAAAATCTACACTACATAATTCATCTGTAAGCAATTAAGCCATAATAACTGGTCATTCAACAAACCTCCATTTTGGCCTTTAAAAGTGCTTCATGATCAGCATATACAGAAATTGCATTTGAGCCCCCACATGTACATCGCTTTACCACGGAGACATCATCAACAATGGAGCAACTTTTCCCACTCTCACTCAGAACTTCTGCCAACATTTTCCTGGAAAATGAGGGTGGAGAACCAAAATCCGGCCCTATTAAAATGGAATTACGACACGATAGTTAAATGCAGTATATAGTCCGACATGAGTAGATCAACGAGTGCATACAAGGTATGCTTGTAAGGAGGTGACATACATGACAACTATTACTTCATTCTTTCTTGCATTATCTGTTAAGTTAATTTTAACATGATTTTAAAACTTGTAGACAAACAAAGGAGAAGATGACTCATATAAAGAAATCCATTTGTCAGCGTCCACGTCCATGAAGAAGCAAGCTGGATTTTATTATTACCGGCTTTGTGATAAATGATGCATCTGTAAATATATCTCAATACGTAATCATCTCCTCATGTCTCCAATAGGTTGGAGAGTTTTATGATCATGACGATGTGAAAGCTTCAGATCTTATTTTATTGTTTGGAGGAGGGTTGCAACAGGAAGGACATCCGGCTTCTTGTTGCTTGGGTTTGTGTCATAAAATTCAATGTGAAAGCAATCAATTAATGGCACAAAAACCATGCTCGCTGATCCCAGCCAGCAACTAGGATAAGGTGTAGACGATGATGACAACTGCCGTAGGATAATCTCCCTATTATAACAATTTGTTTATCCTAATAGCTAACATGTATATAGTAAATAACTATTTTTCGAGGAAGCTGTCCTTGTCTTTGATCAATGTGACTTGTAATTAAGCTTAGTATTTATTTAAATATTTTATCAATACCAGAACTAATCTTTATGCTGGAAATATTTGATGAACATCATCCTCACAGTGTTTAACATCACAAATACTTGTGAAATTAATTCTTACCATTGGTTTTACCATTTAATGAATCCTAACCAGCAGTCAATTACTGTTTCTATTTTGTGACTAGAAAGATACAGCTGTTTAAAGGGAAAATGTTCACTTTTAAATGATCAAATTGTCTGAAATTGCATCATCAACAATTTCCCTGGTATTTACACAGACTGATTTGGATTTTTACTTTTTCCTTTTTAAGTTCTGAAAATGCCCTATTTAACTGTAATAATTTTACCATCTAAAAATAACCTGCCCTTGTGCATTTTGCCAGAGCCGTGGTCACATCCAAATAAGTTCAAGAGCAAGGGAGACAGCTGCCACTTTGGACACTGCCCTTCTTCAAGCTTTGCTTCTGACGGGGCAGTCTGAAGCTTGTCTTGATCTGTTGAAAAGCCCTAACTACTGTGACATAAGAAATTGTGAAGAATGTTTGCTGGGAAAAAAGAGTACTTTGCTTTGATAGAACTCTACAAGAGCAATTGGATGCATCGTGAAGCTCTCAAACTTCTTTGCAAACTTGTTGTAGAGTCAGATAGTGATGATGCACCAGCTGAAGTTAGGCAGAAATTCCATACTGAAATGATCATTGACTATCTGAAAGTAAGTTGTATTGTATTTTGTCTTTGTGTTTCTATTCAAGCAATTATTTTGACTCCATATTGATAGGGTTTACTTGAAAAATTTTACAGCCGCTTTGCACTACAGATCCTATGCTTGTTTTGGAGTTTTCGATGCTTGCCCTTGAGAAATGAACAACTGGGACGTTTGAACTTTATATGTCTGGAAATATACCAGCAGATCTGATCAATTCTTATCTCAAAGATCAGGCACCTAAAATGCAGGCAAAATACTTGGAACTCATGGTCACAATGGATGAAAGTAGCGTTTCAACTATTTTGCAGAATGATTTGGTACAAGAATGCCTACTTGGTCTTATTAAGATGAACTTGTTAATGTGCATTAAAGGGCTCATACCTTAACTCGTTGTGACAGGTGCATATATATCTATCTGAAGTTCTCGACTGGTATGCAAAGTTGGTAACAGAAAATAAGTGGGACGAAAGAGAATATTCTTCAACTCGAAAAAAGTTGTTGGTTGCCTTGGATGGCATCTCAGGGTATAATGCTGAAATTCTGTTACAGCGTCTGCCCTTGGATGCTTTGTATGAGGAGCGAGCTCTTTCTACCGTGGGATTTTTGTATATTACACTTGATGATTTTCCTTAAAACCCTGATCTGAATGTAATTTTCTAGTATTATTTTGTGCAAAGTCTTTTCCCTGGTTTATTATATGAGTTATTACAAATTGGTAATGAAAGGAATTTTTGTGATTATTATTTTTATATTACCATTATGATCTCATTGTTATGAAGTGATGTTTTTGTTGAACTTTTCAGCTGAATGATCCCGAGCTTGCAATTGCTTATTGTGATCGAATTTATAAGGCTGGTCAGCAGCCAACTCCTTCCAAAGTACATACTAACATATATATTACGCTGCTTCAAATATATTTAAATCCTAGAAAGACTGTAAAGTATTTTGAGCGAAGAACTATTGGTCTTGCATTTCAACCAAATATGCCTGGTTTCCAAAAAGGGACAGTCAGAGTTAAAGGAAATCGTATCTCCAGGAAAATTGCTGAGATAGGTGGAGCAGAGGACATTATGATCAGTCAAAGTGGGACTGATAGTGGTCGCAGCGATGGAGATGGAGATGAATTGACAGACGATGGGGGTCCCATTATGTTTGATGAGGCCTTGGATTTGTTGAGCCGAAAATGGGACAGGATTAATGGTTCACAAGCTCTCAAACTCCTACTACAAGATACAAAGCTGCAAGTATGAATTCATATCTGTTTAACTTTGGGGAATTTATATTTTTTAACCATTTTGTGGTTCCAATCGTTCTTTCTATTGACAATATGCTAGCATACTAGCTGTGCACTAGCCCTTGCACGTTGTAGTCTTCTCCATTATAAATGGTGTGGTTGCCATTTTGCAGAAATTGCTTCCATTTCTTGAACCTTTGCTTAAGAAGTCTGGGGAAGGTTGCCGCAACTATGCAGTAATAAGGAGCTTGAGACAGAGTGAGAACATGCAGGTTTGTCGATGCCAAACTTTTTTGTTGACGAATAGTTAAAGAAAACATGTTCTTTTGGCTGTATGATGGGCAAAATTTTAATCTTAGAGCATAAGATTCTTTCTTAGTTGTCATTTTCTTCTTTTTGATGTAGCGAGCTAGTAAATCCTGGACCACATCAGGACATAATGTATGCTATTTTGCAGGTGAAAGATGAATTGTATAAACATCAAAGAAGAACAGTTGTGAAGATTACGAGCGATAATTTATGTTCTTTATGCCGTAAGAAAATTGGGACTAGTGCTTTTGCAGTGTACCCAAATGCAAAAACGATTGTGCACTACGTATGTTTCCGAGACGCCCAGAGTATGAAGGCTGTTAGAAGCACACTATTCAAGAAGCAAAATTAAGTCTGGTGCGTGTACATTCTTTTTTGTTTAAGCTGTACATAACGAAGCTGTATCTGTTATCTTGTTTATTGATGCCAAATCGAGTTTTGGCGTGCATTCATCTACTCTCTATCTCTCATCCCCTCCCCTTTTTTACCGGCCTCTTGTTTTTTAGTTCTTCAATTATGTGCCTTCCACTGTATATGACTCTGTAAATGAAATTGTAATAGGTGATCCCCATGTTTTTATTGGACACCTAAACGATTGATATTATTTCAATGTTTAGTAATTTGTGTGTATCCGAAAGAATCCCCTTTTTCTCATCTTTTTTGCTCCATTTATAAATGCTTTCGACCTCGGGTAGGTAAAAAAATTTTTAAAAGAGGAAAATTACCCACTAAAAAGAAAGGATATTTGGCGGGTGAGAGGGACGACCCTGTATTCTCTATCTGCACAGCCTACGTGATGCCGCTCTACCCCAACCTTGGGCCAAGCCGCATAATGGCCTTCTCGACCTCCCCCTCTCCTCCGTGGCCGCCCTCTCTCGCCTCTTCCCCTTCCCCTCCAAATTCGCAGCTCCAATTCCCTCCTTCTCCTCCTTCAAGCCCCCCTCTGCAGCTGCCCAGCCCGGCCCCGCCGATCAAGTCGTCCAGAAAGATGCCGACGAGAAACCCAAGGACGTTGATTCCAAGCCACCCAAGAAGCCTGTCTACTCCAGTAATCTATACATCCCATCTACTTGCAATTAACTGCTTTTCTATATTTTGATATTCTTCTAACCCCATGTTAGTGTCTAAGTCCGTGTGTTGTTTGTAGTGAAGAAAGGTCAGATTGTGAGGGTGGACAAGGAGAAGTACCTCAACAGTGTTAATGTGAGATAATAAGTTCTACTAGCCAATACTTTATTTTCCCAAATTTATTTCAGTGTCATTTTTTACTTTTCATTACCATCCTTCAGTAATTGAATAGTAGGGAAATCGCAACATCTTATTGTTATTTGTGTGAGATTGAGTTGGTAGCTAAACAATTAATTGATACATTCTTGATTTAAGTTCTTTACTAGCGTGATTAGTGTTAAATTATATCCTCTTAAGTTACCTGACATGTTGGTGTTGGCTTTTAGGTGGTTTTAATTGATTGATTGTATTTTTTTTTCATTAACTCAGGCGTAACCTAATTCAAATGTTGCAATCTCCTACATGTTATATATAATATGATTTTGATTCTGTCCTGTAACTTACATGCCTACAATATTTTCAAGGGTACAGTACTTGTCTGTTGGGCACCCCCCGTATTACAAGGGCTTGGACTACATATATGAAGATCGTGGTGAGGTAAACACTTGCTTCCATGTGTACTGAAAGAAGTTCGAACTTTGATTTAACAGTTTATTGGTACAATCATCCTTTTTGGTGGTAGGTTTTGGACATACGCATCTTTGAGACTGGTGAATATGCTCTTGTAAGTCATGTATCTTCTTCCATTTAATCGGGTCGACCAATGTCTATTTCGTTCAATCTTTGTCAATTTTCACGTAATTTGGTGATGGCTTATACATGCATTCATTATTCACCAGCCTAATTTGAGTGAACATATAAATTTTATTTTTTCATGTGTTCATACGTTGTTGTTGTTGGCGTTTTCAGATAGCATGGGTTGGGATTCCAACTGCTCCGGCATGGCTTCCAACAGACATGCTTATCAAGGTACACAAGCTGTATTTTTCTGTTCTTTTGGATGTACTTCCATCTGCTATGATTTGTCATGGGAGATCCGTTCTGCATTGCCGTGCTTTTTTATTGGTGTTTTTATGATACACAAAATGGAGATTATTGATTCTTCCTTACTGTTGCCTTTTTTCTTACATGGCAGTCGGAAAAGCTTGACTATGAAAGGATATAATGTAGTTGACTATCAGAAGATGATGCTATCCTAAGGTTATTATCTTCTCTGATCATATTCCTATGATGTATAAGCAATCGCCATTTCTAAGCTGGGTTTTTTGTATAGCAATATATAGCAATATGCAAACTTTTGTTCGTCATAGTTGTTAGCTGTAGTCCTCCTTTTTGGTGATAATGAACTGTTAAGTGCCCTCCATAGTGACACCAAGTCTACAATATGCTAACACCTCTCGTCTCAACTATACAACATAATCACCACCATTAATTATCACAATAAGACGTTCTACAACGTACATAACTTTAACCAACTACATTGAAATAAAAAATAATTTTGTTTTGAATATACATTTCAGCAACAATGTCATTTTACAAAGCGTTAGGAGTACAGAAAAAATTCTAGTTCTATACACATGAACAATTGGATGTGAATGAGAATTCTTCAGCTCTAAAAATCGCCCCATATTTAAGAATGATCTATAACAATTGAATAACTAGAAAAAATAAGGATGTGGTGAAAATCTCTCTTTCGGGTAGAGATTCTTCCTGTGGCAGTCTATAACTTGGTGCGCTTACGAACTCCCATAAGTTTAACCAGCGAGGGAAGACTGGGCACTGCAACCTTCATCGACCTATACAATTTCCGTAAACACGTTCAAAGTTTTCTCAAAGTCGAATATCGGCTTCATCTTTCGGACCCATTGTCGAAACTCCCTCAAAATTGCTTTTCTTTTGAACAAGAAAGTGTCAGCATCAATTGATGGAGGTTTCTCTTCATCTTTTGACTGTACCGAGAATGCCAAAGTTTCTGATCTTTCGAGCGACTTGTTCATTAAGGATTGTTGTTCTTTGTTGCCATTTAAGATGGTCTTCATGCCAGTTTTTTCTTGTAAATGCTCGGAAGGGGAAAGTCCCTGCCTGGCTCGTACGAACAATGTTAAAGGCTTTGCATTTGGGGATGACAGATCCGAGCGAAATTTAGTTTCATTCGCAAAAGGTGTATCTTGCACTGACTTCCCTGGTGGCACATTTGAACAAGTAACAATCTCCATTTGTATAGAATCTTGAGATGTCGAAGACTCCATACAAATATTAAGCACCTTCCACAATGAGTCATCAGCAGTTGGTGAGGTCAGACAGTGCTTCTTTACATAATCAAGATCGAAGGAACGGCTTGGAGGAGTGGTAGGTATCATTTGTTTGGAACGAAGAAGCTCTAATGCCCATTCTAGTTCTTCCTTAGACGAATGCATTGAGAAGCAAACGTGCCAAACCCCATGTTCAACTCTTTCTGCCATATCAAATCTAAGTTTATGTTTCCTGTTCTCCACACGTTCTTCACATGCATACCATTAAGCAGATGGTCGAATAAAGAAAGGCTCGTGCTGTAAGTCGGCTCGTGCCTGAGCAATAATTTTGCTTGCTCGTTCATACAATGTTGGGAGGCCTTCAAATACCTATTTCGTCACAAGAAAACAAATAAGATAACACTGGCAGCTAAAATTTGTAGAAAACACCAAAAGGAAACCTCACTCTAGCCATAATACTCCCACCTGCTTACCGATGGATCCTCTGAAAGAACATGGGGAACAATGAGCTTAAGGGCCGCATAGTATTCTACAAATTTAGTTTTACCAACACAAATCATGGAGCCAAATGTTTCAAATACTGTCTCAAGTATTTTTTCTTTCACCCAATCTGTTGCCCAATGATCACAATAACTTAAGTTTTAAAACAAAACTACTACTGATAAACATACACTTTACAATACTAAACACACAATATAAAATTATCAAAGCTATATGAAAGCAAAAAATATATAATAAACAGATATAAACATAGAAGATTATAAACAGTAAGAGATATAATAAATAGATAAACATAAATCGACCTCCACAACGGTGCGCAACCAAGTGGGATCTAAATATAAGACAATATTAAAGATATTGAAAGATTGTATTGAATTCAAAGACATTATTGAAAGTATATTAGGTTCCTCCTAAAACTTGAGGGGTTTTAGTGATAACTGAAGAGCAAAAAATAAAATAAAGAAAGATAAAATCCTCCTCAAGTGATAGAATCGAAGGGAAGATAGTTCAGTTCAGGAGGAGTTTAGATCCTTGTTAAATAACTTTTATATATGGTTCATAAAAGGTTACATGTATTTTATAGATGTTCAACACTCTTATAATTACTCATACAAAGCACGTTTAAACACAAACGTAGAACTTTATAACAGATCTGAAGATCACTGGGAAACTCGTGATCTAGATAAGGAAGAGTGGGCGGCTAAAAGAGGGAAAAAGATATGTGGAGAGATAAGAATAGATTTGGAAAAGACGAAGAGTGGAGTAGATACGGAAGGTATGAGATAGATCTGAACTTGTAATAAGCTTTGTTGAGTATGGGAACCCTAATGCTATTAGACGATTATCTAACGTCATTCCTGCATAAGGTATACTAAATGAATATAATTACTAGGATTATATTGACGCCAAGTATAGAATATTTTTTTCTCAAAATAATTTTAGAAAACACTCCTGATTCTGCAATTAGACTTGCTCAAGTTAAAAAACATTTCCCTCTTGGTTTTCGATGTGGATCCAAGATTTTGGTCTAGAAATGAACTTCCTTCCATATTTTATATAATATATAATATAAACTATTCGCAGAACGAATTAATAAAACTCTTAGTAATCTTTTTGGTCTATTTTTTATATATTTTAAAATTCCTTGGATATTATCTTGGAGGTATGGATTTTATTACCTAGATAAGTTACCATCCTTAGTTCATAAACTCTACATTAAATAGTGGGATAAGTTCAATCCTCTTATCATGCTGGATTTCTTACCTAAATCAAGATCTATAATTAACCCAACTTTAACTAAGTCAGTTGCTATTTCAACTCAAAAAGAGTCACTGCTTGAGAAGACAGAAATTGTGTTAGCAGCGCACACCCACCAGTGTTGTCCCCAAATATATATTTACAATATTTGCAGGGAAAGAGAGCCAAATTTATCCGATGAAGATGCAGTTCTGAAAGCCCAATCATTGGTGTTTCCTCCTTCGTCTCCTATCCTCATGACCCAAAGTAATATTAAACGTCGTATGCCAATATTAGAACGATAATGTGAATCTAATGTCTTCGTATGAGCGTGTATATAATTTTTGTTCACTATGATAAGAAGCTTTTCCTCTGTCATGCAATTGTCTTTCATAGTTGTAATATGAATGGGTTATGTGAAATTTTTGTCCACACTTTATCTGATTCCCCTGCTCGAATCAGTGATTCATGCTTAATATTGTTAAATACTAATTAATGTTTCTTGAAAAAAATTAAACAGATTGTGTGGGCCCCACTGCCACGCGGCGGAACCTGGACGCGCTGCGGAGACGGAGGTTATTTGCAGCAACTACGATAAAACATATGTTCCGTATCAATGTCCAAAATGATTCTGTTTAAGCAAAAAAACGTCCTAATGATGGACAGACGCTATGTATGAAGTCCTCGTGCCATGCTATGGTATCAACTGTTATCCCTTCGAGGGTGATTGATGTTATCCATCTCCCTCTCATGTAGAGATGGGTTCCGGTATTTCCCAGTGATGTCGATTTCTCGTGCATGTAAGAATGAGTTTGGATTCGATATAATTAGACAAAATTATCTTAATCTAACCCGAATTCAAAAATTTAAGTCCAACTCGAATCCAAATCCAACTTCCATGTCATTTCTCATATTTATCTCCTATCCGAATTCATAAAACCCGTATCAGATTTGAATTTGACATAATTGATTATAATAATATAAATAATATAAAATTTAATATAAAAATAACGAAAAAATAATAATAAAATATTATTTTAAATATTTTAAAATATAATTTTATAAAATATCATTTATTCGGATTAGGATCAGATTACTCAAAATTCATATCCGACTCAAATATTTTCAAATATATTATATATTTAAAAAATTAAAATCTAAATTTAAATTTAATCTAAAGACTATTTTGGATCAAATATTAACAAATTTAGATCGGATTCACTATATTAGATATCTGAACTTATTCTTTAAGTCACATGATGTCAGATCATTTCTTAAGGTGAAAATTTTAAAATTTTAACAAGCACAATTTTTAGTATTTGGTTTTGTCCACCAACAAAATAAAATAAGTAAAAGAAAAAATTGTTGTTTTGCTTGAAACAGAACACCAGTAATAGATAACAATTAATTCTTTTTCTTTTTCCTTTTTCAATCTAAGGGGTAAAAGATTAAATATCCTAGGTTAGCATTTTGGAAGAACCTACTCAAGGAATACCACCCAATTTGATTGCTCCTGTGGATGAAGGAGGTCACCATCCCTCCCACTCGATGCCCCCACAACCAATATCTCCCCATCTTTTCCGTTCTCGCCGTCACCACCATCATGACCACTCACCGTCATCATAGGCCACATCAGTGACTGTAGGCCACCCCCACCTCACTGGAGCTCCTTCTCAAGTCAACATCTCCTTTTTGTACCGTATTTCATAATACTCATTAAAACAGTGCCATCAGATATCCACTTGAGTTTTCAATGGAATTAGATTCTTTAGTCTTTACTGCTGGTCCAATGGCCACCAGTAGGTCCTAAAGCAAATTCTGATTTGAACCCGTGTTCATATTTTAAAGTTCAAACAAAGCTCCTTGTGGTGGCGCCAGAGACAAGGAGAAATGACATGTCAGCGAGTTTGTAATTAGGAACAATGACAGTTTTGCTTCAGGAGGAATTGAAGTAGTAAGATTAAACATATTTAATCATGATGAATAAAGTAATATAAAATTACTTACCTTGTATAGACAGTAAAAAATAAACCTCCATCACGTAAAATCACAAATAAAAAATTATTGAAATCTAAGAGTTCAACTAGCGTCGTCAGAGTTGTCTTATCAAAAATGTATTTTTTATCTAACCGTAGACATATATAGACAGAGCAAGGAGGAGGCATCACTAAATGGTAACACCTTGTGAAGGTTGTAACCTTGAAGAGAAATGTACCCTTTAATAAATAAGTAAAAAAAATAAATTCATAATTTCTAACATAGACTAACCCCGTAGTAAAACATTTGTATGGAAGAGCTTGGTCACCATTTATACAACTCAAGACCATTTGCTGTATCCTTTACACCCAAATCATGTTTCCTGTATCCTTTACACTTTTGTTTGTATTTCTGAATCTAACAGTATTCAGTACCCAGCGAACCAGAAGAGAAAATCGCTTATGCAAAGCTCCAAAGGTGCTTGGGTCTTTCAAGTGGAAGCTTCTCCATTTCAAAACCAATGCGGCTCCTAGTCTCTCGTTCCTCCAGATCTGCCAGTGCTTTCTTCGCGTACACAGTGAAAAGAATCGTGGTAATAATCGCAATCACAAAGGAAATGGCATTGTATACTATCTCCACCGTAGTCATATGATGGTTCCCATATTTTACATCAGCCAAGGTTCTAATCAATCGGCCACTGCATTGCATTAAGGAATACATATAGAATGGTTGAGACTTCTTCATATCTTAGTCGAAGCTATGTCAGCCCATGTTTTTACGCTATTTTACATGATGGAACAGCATAAATATTTACTTAAGCTAAAGAGTGGGCATACCTGTAAATGTATATAAAAGCTTCTGGTATCATTCCTGCAACTGACCCACATATATAGGGGTCAAATTTGATGTTTGTTACTACAACAATGTAGTTAAAAATTGTGTACGGAAACGGTGAAATCCTGAAGAGAGCAACTACACGAAATTGATGGAGCCAGCTGCCTTCTCCAGCCAGTCTCATTACAGCTGCTTTCTTGGGCCATCTTTTCAACCATTGCTGCATTTTCAAGGAAGACATCAGGTAATGGTAACTTCTTGCAACACAGGTAGTAAGAAAACTCAAAACACGTCTTACATGTATTCGTTCACGAAAAAACAGCCCTATCAAGTATGGGAGCACCATGCCAATGGTAGTTCCCACCATGATTATAAGAAACCCATATCCATACCCAAAAATCATTCCGGCAAGCCACATTGAAGGGCCTGATGGAATTAAGAGAACTGGAAAGATGGCCAATGAAGCTACCAAAACCAAAGCAAGAACAGGCCTGCCAAAAGCTGTTGCTTCCCATTGCATAATAGGTAAAAGAACCTACATCGTAAACAGTAAACAGAAAATCAGATAAATATATCATGGAAAAGGCAATTGGCGAGTGCTTGAGGAACGTAAAATTATACCAAAATAGATGCTCTGAACAGGACAAGTACTAAATTAAGAAGTTCTTTATATTAAGAGTATAAAAGCGGCTTTATTTGGGATCTTATTGTTTGTAGTTTGGAGTTTCGGCAACAATTTTCAATTTAAGTTCAGTGTCCTGGGACTAGTGATGTAAGAATACTCAGACGATATAGACCTGAGTTTGTTAAAAATTTGAAGGAATCTGGAGAATGGAACTTTGTCTTCAATTTAAGTAGAAATATAATAGAAATGAATGTATAAACATAACTTGACATAAGATTCATAGATAAAGAGAAATATGGTTTTAAAAATACCTTCTCAAAAGCAAAGGGAACTCCCCACTTTCCAAAAATCAGTAGAACTATTATTGCTAATACGCATAATAAGAACACTTTCAACCACCAAGAATAATAGCTGCTACTGATATCAGTACGAGAATATGATCTATCTGAATCAGGCTGTCTTTCATCACTTGTTACAACCAGTCTAACATACTCGCTTTCTTCTCGCACATGTTGGTCTGGTGTTAAGCAACCCTTTACTGAGCTATCTGATTGATCTACCATGGCTTTTAAACTCTGTAGATTGCATAGTTCAAAAAAATTACCCATCATAAATGGAATCAATAGCATAAAACGTTTACAAATCAGCAGCCACCTATGGCCGTCTTCCGCATGCAAAAAGAAGAGTGGAGAAACAGATCCCAAACAGCAAGGTCAAGGTCGCAGTACATGTAAGTTTCATCTTTAAGCATTTATCATTGCATGAACCCAATAAATATGAGCAATTTTCACCAAGAATATGTACTTAAAACCATTCCATTCGCAACATAAAAAACGCACTAGAGTTTCTGCACTACGACTACCCAGAACAAACCTGTGAGTCGAGCGACTAGTTGTACTGTGGCAGAAAAGACTCAATCAATCCGACTACTACCTACATGTTTTAGGGCATCCCAATCAAGAGGTCAGAAAATTCTAATTTCATTATTATAGATAGCCAATTGGCACTGAATAAATCAACACAGGTGGACGGCTCAAACAAACACGAACTTCCAAACAATCAACCGTTTTTTTGGACGACCTTAAACTTTCAACTAATTACTGGTCTCAACCAAGCGAGAATCCACACACCCACCCAAGTTCCGAGCAAACAACCAATTTCAGTGCATGCAGAAAAGGTACGCAGACCAGAGGAGATAAATTAGTGAAAAGAAGAAACTAAATTTAAATGAAAGAAGAAAAAACAAAGAAAGCAAGATCTTACCCAAAATAATTGCTAAAAAAGAAACTTGCTTCAGAGGGAAGGAGGAAAAAACAAAGGGCGGTTAGAGGAAGAAGAGAATTGGGTCGGGAGGTTTAAAGATTGGTTTTTTTTTTCTGAAGAAGAGAAAAGAGAAGGGAGACAAAACACAGAGTTGAAGATGATGAGAGGCACCAAGGGAAAGTGGGGAGGAGAAGGAGGAAGAGAAGGAGAAAGAAGAAGAAGAACACCAACAGCAGAGAAGCAGGTGATTTTGGCTCTGTCTTCAAAAGCTTAATGAAAGAAGGATGGTGGGTGGGGGAAAGAAGCCAATAATAATAAAAATTATTATTACTTTTTCAAACTTTTGTTTTCAAAGCAAAGCATGCTTCTTCAAACGTACATTTTTTTTGTCGGATGTAATAATAATTAAAAATAGAGAAGTTTGATTAGAGGCAAGTTTTTCCTTGAAAAATGGAATGCAATGTTAATATCAAATTAATTAGCATCATTAAATGTAACCAATAATAATAATTAACTCCCACTTATCATTCATAAATATCTACATATTTATTAGATCATGCATCTAGCTAACATTTTTTGGACGCTCTCGCGTAATTATTCGATAAGCATGTGTGGTTACATACATTGAAAAAAATTATAAATAAAAATTTGGGAAAAGATATAAAATTGAGGAATTTAAAAAAAAGTTAAAATTTGGACGGCAAAGTGATAAGTGAAATGACTAAAAAGGGCTCACCGTGTGTGCACGAAAGTCCAAAGCAATGGGCCGCTTTTCGGGAAGGGCTAAGATGGGCTTTCTGGGGATTTGACGTCTCCGCTGGTCCGTCCTTCCAGAACTTCCTTCAATCCCACACGCTTCGTTCCTTTCTCGAATTCCGACTACTTCCATAACAAATCCTTGTATATACATACATAATAAATCATCTTTCTTGTAACACATCTAATTAAATTCAATAATATTTGAATGTTGATTATTTTATGAAACTTATTAAGCTCTTGTCCATGAAACATTCCTTCTTTAATTAACAATTGTAAGCTATATTTATTATTTGGGTCCATTTAATCACATTTGGGCCACTTACCCTTTTTTTTTGGGTATCACCTGTTGTCTCCATCGGCCCATTATGTGATGTAAGCCCACTTATCCTTATCCTAACCATCCACTATGCATTTACTCTTTAATTAGGGTCGTAAATGGTCACCCGATTTACCGGGTTACTGATCGATCCGAAATTAAACAGAATAAAAATGGTGAAAAACATATTTAACTGTACAAAAGCTAACAAACTCAGTTAATTTAACCTAACCAATTTCAAATGTAAATGGCAATAAAAGAAGGCTCTCTTGTAACTGTTTTACTGATTTAATCGATTTTTTATTTAATTATTTTATATAAAACTCATTTCTAGTTCGACCTTGATTTTAAAATATTTAATTGTTACAATTTTTTCTTACAGAGATTATTTTTTCCTTGTTTATTAGTTTGTAACGTTATTGTACTATAATTTAGATGGTTAAAATATTTCATATTTTATGAGTAGAAAGTAATTTAGATAACTATAATTTAGATAACTATAATTTATAACCTACTAACTATTATTAATTTATGATATATAAAATGGTGAAAATTTAACCATTAGCTAACCAACTTAACTTGCCACAAAATGGTCAAAACTATGTTATAATAAAATTTTATAAATTTAGTCAAACTAAGGCCTCTAGTTTTGTGCACGCGCCTTTGCCTTGATAAAGCCTTGGCGCAGGTGGAATATAAGTTCGTAGGCTAACCTCTCCTAAATTGAATATGTAAAAAGGGTCCAGTCTATGCCTTACCGTTTCTTTGACATCAAGTGGATCAATCGCCCTCTTGCTTTTAGCCCCTGGTTTCGAAGAGTGAATAGTACCGAGTAACGATGCAAGTTGCGGCCTAGAGAGAAGCAAAGTAACCGCCATCTACCGACAAAAGAGCCTTTAAGCGATGTAATGGTTCGATTATGATAAAAAAATTAAATGGTAAATAATTATAGTGAACGTTATTAATCGAGTCATTCACTGCTCTTTCATATTATTATAAATTTATACGACATAAATATAGAAGTCCAAGACTTCGAACACCATGTGCATTTTTTAATCCAAAAACTAAAAAAGAACCCAACCTCCACTAACTAATGTCCTGATTCACTAGCTTTGAATAACTCAATTCTAATAATTTTCAGCTGTGGTGATTTCTCTTCGTAATATAAGACACAACTACGAGAATACCTTGGACACGTTTCAATTTTTTGTTATTAAAAAAACTACCCACTCAACCTTATTATATTTATAAACAAATAAATAATAATTTATGGTCCCCCTCCTTCAAAGACATATAAAGCAAGAGTTAATATATATATATATATAGAATTTTTTAGGGTGCATTGCCCTTTTTGGCGCACACCATGTGGTACGAAATTTGGGCCGTTAGATTGAAATCCAGCGGCCTAGATTTCATAGGCCGCCCCAAACCTGCGTGAGACCTGCCAGCCCGTACACCCGACCATTCGTCCGCCTGCCTTCAATGATGGGCTCTCCATTAGGCCCAAACACACAAGCTCAAAAGATGAGGAAACCCAACTGCCCAACATGCCGGCAACGTCCGACCAACCGAACTACTTACCCAATTAATCGAATTGAAGTAGTTTGGTTAACCAAATAAAAATCAAACTAAAATTGTTAACTAAATGGACCAAACCAAATTAATTCGGTGTGGTTTGTTTTAACCAAACATTAACCAAATTAATAAATGATATTTTGTATCATCAAGTATTTATTCTCAAGTGTTTACTATGATTGTTCTTAAGTTTTATTTAAAAAATAAAGAATTATTAGTACACATTTAGGGATTAATCATAAATTTATGACAATAAATTATACAAATAATGTTCTAATTTGGGACATTATATAATTAGTACACAATATATATTTGTTCGGGCACGGGATCGTCCGCCCCCTCGAATCGGTTATTGGGTGTGGTTCGGGTTTAAAGGTTCGGTGGGACCGAGGCGCCCTTGCCGCGCAAAGAAATAGTGCAATAAAAATATTATCGCAAACACAAAATAATACGCTGGAAATTTTTACGTGGTTCCCCAGAGGATTCAACGTGAATTCCTAAGGGTCACTCCACGGTGAGGTCGATGCTCACAATCCACTATTTTCTTTGAAGATTACAAATTACAATGCTTAGTGGAATTTTTGCCACTTTAATTCTTTAATTCCATATACACCTTGCACTGCCTCGATGAAGAACTCAACCCAGCTGCCTTGAGAGGGAAAATCTGTCACAGAGTATCTAACCAATCGGAGTAAGAGAATAAATCCAGAGCTGAAGTTTAAGTCGATCCTGATTAAATTGGTCCCGGTCTCCAATCTCTAAACGACTTGTCTGATGGGCGAGTATGGACTAAGTTATGAACAGCACTACTCCACAACAGCAAGGCAAAGTTTCACAACGTTGAGCTCCAACGTCTATAGCAGTGGCTACTTGGCTCTTCGAAAGACAGCCCCTTCTTCACTTTGCATTTTTTCGGCAACTACAGCGACGAAATTTAGTGAAACTCAGCCTTCACGTTGAACTTCACGACGGGGCTGGGAATAACGAACTCCGACCTCCGCTGTTCTGTTTTCCGCTTTGCCGGCCAGCAACGTCCTCGCTTCTCGATTTTTCTTGGAGTTCTCAGCGGCGAACTCCGGCGGCTCTCGATTTGGGTTTGTAGATAACTTCTCCGTCTTCACGTTGAACCTCACGACGGGGCCGGGAACGACCGGAACCGGTCGGAAAAAATTAACGAACTCCGACCTCCGCAGCTCTGTTTTCCGCTTTGCCGGCCAGCAACGTCCTCGCTTCTCGATTTTTCCTTGGAGTTCTCGGCGGCCAACTCCGGCGGCTCTCGATTTGGGTTTGTAGATAACTTCTCCGTATTCACGTTGAACCTCACGACGGGGCCGGGAACGACCGGAACTGGTCGGAAAAAATTAACGAACTCCGACCTCCGCAGCTCTGTTTTTCCGCTTTGCCGGCCAGCAACGTCCTCGCTTCTCGATTTTCTCTTGGAGTTCTCGGCGGCGAACTCCGGCGGCTCTCGATTTGGGTTTGTAGATAACTTCTCCGTCTTCACGTTGAACCTCACGACGGGGCCGGGAACGACCGGAACTGGTCGGAAAAAATTAACGAACTCCGACCTCCGCAGCTCTGTTTTCCGCTTTGCCGGCCAGCAACGTCCTCGCTTCTCGATTTTTTCTTGGAGTTCTCGGCGGCGAACTCCGGCGGCTCTCGATTTGGGTTTGTAGATAACTTCTCCGTCTTCACGTTGAACCTCACGACGGGGCCGGGAACGACCGGAACTGGTCGGAAAAATTAACGAACTCCGACCTCCGCAGCTCTGTTTTCCGCTTTGCCGGCCAGCAACGTCCTCGCTTCTCGATTTTTCTTGGAGTTCTCAGCGGCGAACTCCGGCGGCTCTCGATTTGGGTTTGTAGATAACTTCTCCGTCTTCACGTTGAACCTCACGACGGGGCCGGGAACGACCGGAACTGGTCGGAAAAAATTAACGAACTCCGACTTCCGCAGCTCTGTTTTCCGCTTTTCCTGTCAACAACGAGAAAGGGGTTAGACAGTGGACTCCCAAGCTTGGGTATGATCCTTTGTAGCTACTCTACGACAGCAAGATGTGGTAACAGCGATTTAGAGCAGCACGACGATCGGATGGTCTCTTACGGCCATTTGTTACAGCGATGTAGCAGGGGTGTCAACCTGGGCACTTCTCCGTTGAGCAGAGGGCAATTTCTGGCGCAACAACATCACCTAAAGGCGGCAACAATTCTCCTTTCCAAGGAAAGGTTTCTAATGGTGACGGGATGACGAAGAACCTCCAGCAAAAGGTCTTTCACCAAGAAAGAATAGAGCAGTGAGGCAAATCCGTGATGGTGTGTAGCAATGATAGCAGCAGCATTCCGAAACAAAAAGGCATGGGTGTCTCTCCTGGGCACAGTTATCCCTCCTAGCCAACCTTCTTCCTACACAGAATGTCACCGACAGCTTCTTTGCAACGGCGGGAAACCTCCTAAGCGTGGCTTCAAGGGGGAAAGGGCGGCTACTTCGACTAGGTTGGGCCAAGGCAACAACTTGATTGCAGCGGCTTCCCTCCTTCATGGCAAACGGGTAAGGGAATCCATGGCAGCATGACGAGGGCTCCGAACAACAACCTATTCCGA
Organism: Piper betle; assembly: GCA_033002965.1. NCBI lineage: Eukaryota > Viridiplantae > Streptophyta > Magnoliopsida > Piperales > Piperaceae > Piper > Piper betle. The sequence goes on from JAURVB010012396.1 coordinate 103,258, forward strand.
CGAGGGTGAAACTCCAGGACTCTTCAGCGATGGCGACCTTCAGATGGTGACGAAAAATTCCCGTGAATCAGCAAGAGGCATAGTTGCAGGGGAGCAGGGCAACGGGCAATAATTCTTCGGATTCCAAAGCTATGACGCCAATCTCAAATTTTTCCCCCCTCTCTTCAGCCATGACACCAGGCTTTTATAGGATTGGATAACTCCTGAGAGATTGATTTCCTCCGGCGGTTCTAAAACGTCTACCTCTTCCTCTGGCAATTCTTTCTCCGGTAGTTGTGGAACCGTGTGACCCATTCAGGAAGTCATCCACGTTAACAAACAAACACCAATCCTAGGAATTATTCCCATGACCGGATAAACATAAATATGTGCAAACAATATTATATTACATTTTTATCTCTTACACGTACATAAATAAATTATTTTCAATAAATTTAACTAAGATAACAGCATTATAAATCTTTATTATATATCATGATAAATAGAAATAAATAAAGGTATACGCATAAATAAAAAAATGAAGGAACTAATACAAATATATTTCTTTCTATTTTGTAGTTTATTTGGTTTGATTAGTTTCGACTAAAAATCGACTGAATTAAGTATGCTTGTTTTTCGATTTCAACCAAAGTACAACTAAACTGAACTAGCACCAAATAAAACTACCGAACTAAGTTTGGTTCGATCAGTTTTGTTGGTTAACCAAACCATGTTGACCTTCTCGAGATACCCCTGAAAGGGAGAGATAGTAACACAGTAAAGCGCGTAGAGCCGTATAAAAAATTGAAGGAAAAGTTAAAAATCAGGTACTCGTTGGAATCCATATTTCAATGTTAGCCAAAGTTTATATGAGGGTTTCAATTACAGGTGTTGTTAGTTGGATGATAGAGATACTTTGTCATCTTTGAAAAATAATAGCTATGTGATTTTAATAGATGGTTAGGTTTTTATGAGCAGACGTAGGAATATCCATACAACTCAATAGATAAAAAATAAGAAAAAATGTTACATTTTTTTAAGTGTCCTTGATTGGTATCCCTCGTCGACTTCCATTAATTAGTCCCTGGTCACCTCATGCACTTGATCGTCCTTCTCAATTAATTTGTTCATGTACAAAAATTGGATAGCTTTTAAGCCTGAATTATGTGTATGATATTTTTTTCTGACATTATCACCTTATAAACTATTGTCTCTAAATGAACAAATTATCCAATTCTTTTTGCATTATTCTGGTTGACTTCGTCACACCAAGTAGTCAATAGTTAACCCAATTTATCTAATTATTATTGTCTCCGAGAGAGAGAGTGTGTGATTACCGAGGCTCGGACTTCAATCACATCCAACAAAAAAATAGTATCAATTAGTCTAAGTGCGAATATTATTATATTAAGTCAACTCAGGTTAATACAAGTAATTATATTACAAAGACGACTGAATGATAAAAATAACTTTATCCAGCTTGAAAAGATAATAACCGTGTGATGTCAATAGATGACTATTTCCTTTGAACTTCTATAAGCAATTTCAATCAATGAAACCTGTCGTTTATTGCTGTTAAATATAGTGAGGAAAAAACATGGGACACTAGCAAGTATACGCATGCTTGGATGGACGCATTTGATATAAGCATTGCGTTCATTTGTTGTTTAACACTTTGACTGGTGTTAAAATAAAAATGCCATAAACTGCCCATACATATGTTTAATTAATTCTAGTAACATGTGGCGTACTGGGTAGAATTTAGACATAATAATATGAGAAGTCTGTGACGTAATAAATTAAAAAATATAGAGAAGCCCTGCTTCGGTATAAAATTGAACCCGCAGAACCACATTGGATTACCAAAAACCCAAACCGGAGGGCAGACCAAGTTTTAGAGGCCAGACCAGGTCATCATCACCTTCATTTTTTTTAAAAAGATTTCATCAGATACTCGAATATTTCAACATGACCAGCGACCACTCTGACCAAATACTCATTTCAACTTCCTTATTCCATGCTGGCAAATATGGTTTATATATTTCTGAACTCTGAAGCAACAGTCCTCCCAACTATATTGTTTAAAAATTATAATAAAAATAAATTCATCTAAGAAATTAACAAACACCACTACAACATCCATAGAATCTGTAACCATACAAAAAGGTTCTTGTGTTAGCCAGCAAACATCAGCCCTGGAATTATAAGCCGAATATTTTACAGGCCATCCGGAAAGTTAATATACAGACAACAGCTCTCTCGCCTTGTGAAATTTCCATGCCGCCAGCCCGACAGCTTGCATCACCTGCTAAAAGTCAATCAGAATTTATACCATCCTTTGGTCACTCACAGTAAACGACTAACAAGTTTTTTCGATCTTTGGTGTGAGTTCAACTTCATCTGTTCTTTTGTCTCTTAAACAAACAAGTAGAGATATTTATACAAAGATTCCAATCCCAGCCGCCCAAATAAAACTTAAAAATCAAGAAACTAAAAGAAAAAACTCCCAATCTAAAGGAGATGGACATTATGGGCAACTATCAAACCTCCCCTCGCACCAAGAGTATCCAGCTCTTTGAAACCCTCTCATCCCACTCAGGGACACTACTACCATACTGCACTTCACAACCGAAACCCTGAAATAAATCTAGCATATGGAAACAATTAGTTGCACCCACTGCAGCATAAGGTACTGACAAATCACATTCATGCCTCAATGTTTCCTCACCATTTCAGTTTTGCACAAGAGGAACGACAGGAAACAACCAAGTAGGATTCTGTCAACACCCATGGGGCAGGGACGAGCCATGGCAACGAGCATCTCCTTGCTTCACAGCTCAGCCACAGTAATGAATACAGTGTCACTCCGTTAGTACGTAGAACTGTCATGAGTTCTTCAGTCAAACTGGAGATTGTTAAAGCTATTCACAGATCCAAGGCTGCCCAACAACCGACTCCCAACATCTTGATTTTGATAATTAATGTTTGGGGCTTGTGCCATTGAACCCATCCCAACTCTCCCATTCAAAGACATAGGGTTATTAGTGGTCATGGAAGATCTAATTCCACCCATCATGCCCACAGCTCCCACACCTCCCATATTACCGAAACCGGCACCACCCATACCTAAATTACCATTTATACCATTGCCAACCATGCAAGGACCACCATTCAAAACTGTACTGCCTGGTTGTACAGTACCATTCAAGCCCTTAATTTCACTGCCCAATGATCCAACACCAACCATATTGTTCCCTCCAGTTAATTGAGATGTCATCATTATTTCTTGTATCATTTGCTGAACAGCATTCTGTGAATCACTTGGATCAACCTCATTGGGCTGGGAAGGCTGTTGCATGGAGATATTAGCAGGGGAACTCACAGCTGCGGAGGGTTGTTGATTATTGGTCGAAGAAGGGGTTGGTGAGGGGAAGGGCGATGATGGATTTGCTTGGTGCGACTGTGGGTGAGATGTGGATGAACCGGCTGAAGGGATCTGAACAGTGTTCCCTTGACCACCATAAGGACTATTTGCGCTGTTGATTGCAGTTTCTTGGGTGTTCAACGCATTTTGGTGTAGAAGCCCAGTGACAGCTGTTGTGGTCGCAGAACTGGTGGAATGGGTGGTGCTAAGAGAGGTATTGTTCATGTTCACCACCCCATTACTAGAACCAAGCTGAACAGCAGCTGAAACAGTGTTTTGATCGCTGTTAGAGTTGTTGCGTGCCATAGTTTGTTGTTCCTCTGTTGGTGGACCCTGAGCATGCAGCCCTGAAGCAGCAGCTGTTCTTCGCGGAAAGTTTATTAAGCTTGCTGGAACGAGGGAAAATAAAAGATACACAATCCAATAATTACTACAGCAGCAATAAAAAATCCACATGCATTTTAATATAGACATGCTAGTGCAGAACTTCATAAAGAGTTAATGTACTAGGCACATAAAAATAAACTTTGATGAAGCCTATTTTTAAAGCACCAAGACAAGGCAACATTAGAAAACCAAAAAATAAATTTCTTATAGGCAACAACACAATCTCTTTAGCAATGCAGTAATGAATGTAACATTCCACTTAGACATGTCACCTAAACCAACAAGCTTACCCATAGGTCCACTTCCTGTTTCTCTACTATAATCAATCAAATCTTTCATGCTATTAACGACTTCTGATATCTGCAAAAGCAACAAGGAAGCCAATGTTCAAATCCAAAAGTTAACAACTAGTTTAATTTTTCTAAACACAGCCAAATGTAATTTAGGCCTGGCTACTTTTCAACACAAGATTATTTATCATAAAACAAGATTACCTGAAGACAGCGAACATATCTTTTTGTATATCCTAAGTCGTTTACGAGGGGCACCTCCAAGGCTTTCGCCAACTGACGGGCTGATGAAACAAACCTAGAATATGTGGTTCGAATAAATACCCCAATAAAAAATTCCTCATTCATTGCTATTACTCAAAATAAGAAGTTTGATATGTCAGCACACACACACACACATATCTCAATGTACGGTCCATTCCTCGCTTTAATGCATCACAATCAGCTAGGCATTAACCCTACATGGCCATGCTAGGATGGAACCATGGTCGACTAGAAGAGGTATCATGGAAAGCCAAAAGCCAGTGTAATTCAGTCCATCCTAGCATGAGAGCCCATTCACATGGCAAGAAAAGCACTGACGACTATGTGCAAGGCTAGAACAAAGTAAATTACATTCTTCTAAACCAGTAAATCTAAAAGCATCTACGCATAATTTAGTACAAGACATCTTCGGATGCCTAGCCAACGTATGCATTCCTCAACAATTGTCCACACTGACACATCTTTGGCCATTCCTTTTTGTTAGATGAGTCCAATATTAGGGCAGTACCGTGATGAAAATGAATGACACAGAATAACAGATCCAAAGCACAATCAGATTGTCATACGTAGCAGGGTATGGAGAACAGTTTATAATTGCATGAAGCAGGCCAATGTATGCCCCAATGAACCAAATTATAAAATTTAACAATGACACCAATTAAAAGTAGAACATGTCAGAAAGAATAGAAATTCAGTCACAGCCAAGGGTTCACCATCTCGGTGAGACAGCCAAGTCTGTGTACGAAATCATTTTCACGTTCCTTCATCCCATTTGAACTCCGGCCAAGACAAAGGGAACAGAAAAAATGAGATACCTCTTAAGATAGAAAAGAATCCTCTCGGTTGCAACAATTTTTAGCAAAAGATGGAAATAGAACTGAAAAATACCATGACACACAATAGGAAGATATGAGTAGAGATAGCCATATGCTTAGTCCTATCATGATAATGCCCCTTCTGTTTGCTGGATGAGCCAGTTACTCTATACATATGGATTAATGATTCTTCGTATGGTTTAATATATAACTAACTAAAAACTTAATCATCCAAGTCTCAAAAGTCAAAGCCTTGTCTAACATTGGTTTTAATCGTATGTATTCACATGTAATGCATACGAAGCTAGTGGCCCAGCACACATTAACTGCGCATGCTCAGCATAGACCTCCAAACAAAGGTCGGCTCAAGTTTGGCTCATCATTCCTTGCACTTAAACATACACAGATGTTGAAAATATTTTTTTAGCAGTCAACAGTGAAAATTTTATCATAAAATTTGTTGCTGAAATGATAAATATTTGGCCGATATTAGCTTTGAAGTTAATCTACCTTGACATCTATAGTTCGAAAAAATAAAATAAGATAGCAAAAACCTTCAATCTAATATTGACATCAAGGCGCATGGCATGAAACAGCAAGGAAATAAGTAAAAGAATCAAGCACATACTAGCTTGGAAAGAGAAATCAATACTTCAGTGAAATAAAAAGTCACGCGCTCACTTGGAACTAAGATTATATAGAAATAGCAATACTGAAAATTACATATTGCAGTTGTTTTGCAAGTCTTGGACAGACAAATTTGAGGATGCATTCTGCGAAGCAGACTGATACTTCTGAGCTACTGCTCCGAGCTGGCTCACCTGCAGTAAACAAAAAGTTCCCCTTCAGTAACAAGAACAAAACAAAAATTTTATTGATAATTTTTTTAATAAACTGTGCGCTCTCTTGATCAGTATCACACAAAAGGCAAATTATTGATGGCCAACTTCCAAAAATAGAAGCAATATCATAAATCGGAAAAAACACCCTGAAAACACCAACTTCAAAAAATCGAAACAAGTGAAACTAACAAAACTAATTAGCTGTACTTAATATGAAGATGTGATAAAATTACAAAATGCTCACACAAACAATTGACTGAGGGTCTGGTAATAAGAATGAAGTAAATATGTAAACAATGATTAATAGACCAATAGGAGCAGGAGTCAATAAACTACATAAACATATTCGTGATAGATCTTGAAATGCAAAATGAAGCCCAAAAAACACTTGAATGTTGTCTAAATGGACAAATTACAGATGTTCATGACAAAGTGAATCCAAACCACAACATTTAGCATTTCATGGACAATGATGGCACCATTGTTTTATTATCTACTAAACAGAATTTTGTGGACTAAACCGCCATCAAATCAACTTCTATATCAATAGATGATCATATCACTTTGCAATAATCAGGAATGTGATCAGGCTCTTCTCTACACAAATCGTAATCAAATTTCATAACTCACAGTCGTTGTTTACAGTGTCAGACCATTTTCATCTTTTAGACTTACTTGAGGTATTATCAACCTCCGAGGAATAAGCTCCTCGTGTCGCCTTGCACAAAACTCCCATGAGCAAATCTGCATGCATTATATCTCAGCTTGTTTAGAGAGGAAAACTGAAGTTGGTTTCAAATTGATCAAACAAAATCATAATAGTACAGACCTTCAGATCAGACGAGAACACAATTCTGAGTTGACCCTCGCGCACAACTCTTAGATGCTCAAAAACACTTTCCTGAATAGCCTTTGCATAATCAAGGACTATTTGACCAGTAGCATTTTGATATTCATGTGGCATGTCTACATAAAGAAGTTCTTCAAGAGTACCACTGTCATATTTAATTTTGCAAAGTCTAGGTAAAACCTCCACAGTGGTTTCTGCAGATAAGAAGAGGTTGCTTGTGACTGCAACTAATGCATAAAAGCATCCTATCATGGAATAAGAATGATACATGCAGCTAGGAAAAGAAGCATACCAAAACCACGGCCTGGCTTGCGGTTACATATTTCACAGTGCCAAATATCCTGAAAAAAGCACAATTCAGGTCATGTACTCAATTTCGGTGTTGATAAGACAGAAAAGGCTCTCAAAGTACTATAGCCTTCCAAATAATCAAGAAAAACACTGCAACTCGTCATTCACAACATGACAAAAAGCATCTCATGCACAATAATCACTCAGACTATGTCAACTTTATATAGTGCAACATTACGACGATGGGAACATCATTCAAAGGATAGGAAAAGGGAACATCATTCAAGTGACATGAAAAGTGTGATGCAGATTGATAGCGATGAAACTAATTTTTCAGGAACAGTGATGAAAGGAATAGGAGTTAACTTTTTCAGTGACAAACATTGTACTGCTATTAATTGTTGATTGCCTGATCAGTATTGATAATGCTTGGAAGATTTAGTGAAGTGTACGACTACAGGTATGTAATTGTACAAAGAAACATATAAATTAGGTACTGAAACTTCCCATAGTTTACAATAAAGGCCAAATTTTAGCTTATTAAACAAAACAAGGAGTATTGTACGTATATAGCTCTTTCCCATGGTAAACTTCTGTAAACAGGTTCAGTCCAGCCAGCTTGTCAAGTCATCAAGCAATGTAGAATGTCTGTGTCTGGCACTACCAAGATCTATTACTACAGCAAATATGTTTTTCTAGAACATTTGATAGACGTATTTATATACTCTTCCAGCTTAGAAAACAACAAAACTTCGAAAAACTTGGATGATTATTTTAGAAGACAAATACCTGAGGGAAAACACCAGTAGTTTGCCGGCCACTTCCATACATAGAAACACACCATCTTTTTTTGGCATGAGGTGCAAAATACTCGGCCACAAATTTCCGCCAAAAGTCTATGTTGTTATCCTGCATAAAGTAGATGCCAATAGTATTGTTCGATCATAGATCACAAACATTCGTATACACATCATAGGAGAATAATCTTACAGAAGGCCGTCGTTGTTGATGGTACATATAGAGTGTCAATCTCCGAGCACATGTTCCTGGTTCGTAACCTTGTTTCGGTACAGCTCTGACAGGTAAACTTTGCTGTTGCAATTGTTGGGATAATGGTGGCCGCTGCTGGGGATGATTCTTGAGCAGATGCTGTTGCTGCAACAAAAGCCGGTTTTGATGCAAGAAACTCATTTGAGCTGCAGCAGCCTGTGGAGACTGCCGAGATATGTTGAGAAGCTGCTGTTGCTGTTGCTGCTGCGGTAGCATCGATTGATCTGAGCTATGGGGCTCCAGCTTGACAGGGCCCAAGGCTCTCAAAAATTGAAGCTGCTGCGGCTCCAACTTCACAGGACCCAAATTCCTCAAAGGCCCGTTTTGTTCGTGAGACATTTGAGGCTCTAGCTTCACGGCCCCCATGTTGCCCAACCCTCCCCGAAGTGACTGGTATTGAGGCTGCTGTTGCTGTTGATGTTGTTGTTGCTGTTGCTGCTGCTGATGATGATGCTGATGCTGCTGACGGGAAAATTGCTGGAGAGACTGCTGCCCAGGAAGAAAACTTTGCGAGTCAAGCTGCTGCTGCTGCTGCTGCTGCTGAGGTTGATGTTGATCCATACCCATCTGAGCACCGGATGGATTCTGGAAATGCTGAGTCTGGACGGAAGAGCTGGGATTACCAGCAGATGGCTGCGCAAAGGATGGATTGAAGCCATTGGCAACACCGGAAAGTGGATCCAACTCTGAGCCACCGCCCATGTCCATGGCCCCGCGCTGCAGACCTCCGGAAGGGGAGATTCCCGAATGCCCGCCATTGGCAAACGACTGGTTGAGCAAAGACGAGACATTGGCCATGTTCCCTACCATGTTCATGCCGCCACCGCCGCCGCCGCCGCCATACTGGTTGCGAGGGGAGACCAGTGAGGAGAAGGATGGCTGGGTCGACAAAGACCCAGCTTGTGCAACCAAAAGACCAGAGTTGGAACGCAAAAGAGATGGATTGACAGGTTGTCCACCGCCCACCGGAGTGGGAGGCCCTGATGGAACCATGTTTACCTCTCTGTCTATCTCGATAGATAGAGATGATGAAGACACCAAGAGCGAGAAGGGAGCAAATCAACACAGCAACCGACACTAAATTGGCATGGAGAACCTGGTAGTGGAAGCTATGAAAAGCTCAAACTGCCTGGATTGGATACAGTCAAATCTGGAGCTCGCCGTCCACCTCTAGCAGCAAAAAAAGCTGTCAAACAAAAGCTGCGACTTTGAACGCCCTCACAAGAATGTTCTTCCCCAATTCGCCTTTCAAACCCTCAACAGGAAGGCAAAGAACGGCCCTTTCTTCCACCATCAATAGAAACTAGAGAAAAAACGCGAAAATGTCCGTCAATCAGAGCCCCTCCTTCCTCTCAATTTCTGACTCCAATCCAAGATTTGCAGCTGAGTAGGAGCCACTCCAGCCGAAAAGGAAACCCTTTTTACAACCTGCGATGCAGCAGAAACAGATGGGGAACAACAAATCAGCACCTGATAGCAAGAAGCACACCGAATCAACACATCAAAACCACCAACCGAGCAAGCTGCCTTCTCCCACAATTGAACAAATCAAGAAACACAATAAAGATAATACAAACCCGTCAACCTAACATTCTCTCCCCCACCCAATCAACCTAACAGCACCAAAACTAGCAAGAACTCACCCAATAATAATAATAATACTAAATAATCGAAACAAAAAAAGAGAGAATGATGAAAACAAAGAAAACCAAAATCTCGCCTCAAAAGAGAGCACAGGCTATGGCCACTAGCTCGGAGCTCCTCATCCTCCTCTGAGTGGGCGAAACAGACGGGAGGAGTCTGATCCTTCATACCAAACAAAACAAAACCAAACCAAAAAAGAAGAAAGAAAAAAGAACTACTTATTTCTTCCATTAACAAACATGAAAATCTCTCATATTTCAACAACAGCTGTTGTCTTTTCGTTTTTGCTTTTTGATCTTCTAGGCCTATGGCCCTTCTGGGGCAGTGTCTTTCCAATATCTCTCTAGATTCTCTCTCTCCTCCACACTGCGTTCTCTCTTTCTCTCTCTATCTTTGCGCTGCAGCTGCTGCTTGTGTGAGGGACTTTTTAGAGAGAGAGGGAGAGGGAGTGTGTATTCCTTTAGAGATGGAAAGAGAGAAATGGTTATAGGAGAGAGAGGAAGAGGTGTGGCCTTTGGAGCTCGGACGTCAACGAGGGATTGTGTTGAATTGAATTGATGGACTTTGAATTCCACATATCCCCCTCCCCCACCAAATTTTATCTTTTACTATTATTTTTTTGTTTTTTATTATTATTTTTATGCCCCCTTCTTAAATGTCTCGTTTCAGGTCATTATCTAAGTCAAACCTATTCTTGTATGGATGTATGTATCATATGTTTATATTTTTAACAACCAATGTTTCCTATGTACATATGTATCACTGTTTTTTTTTTTTTTTTTTACTGATATTACGGTATGGACGGGGCTGTTACACGAGCGAGTTAATCGAGCTCACGTTATACTCACTCGGATTCTATTCAAATAATTTAAAATTTATTTAAATTCGATTTATAATTAAATAAATTTTAAACATATATATATATATTCAAAATCGACTGAAATATTTTTGATATTGTTTGAGATCTACTCGAACTTGAATATCTTTAAACTGTTAAATTTTAAAGAGTTTGAAACGAAATTATTTATGAGCTCAAAACCAACTCATTTGAATACTTAAAACTAACTTGTTTGAAAGCTCGAAACTAACTCGTTTATAAGTTCAAAATTAATTCAATCATGAGCTCAAAAATAGTTTATTTTAGAGAAAAACGTATTATTATAAAAATTAAAAATTAACAAAATAATAAAAAAGGTCTTTTCAAATTTCAACTTATGTTTTAACTATTTTTACAAAATACCTAAGATATTATTCAAGAGTATACATTTTCAAAAAAATAAAATATTTGGAACTGTAATCCCAAAAAAAGAAAAAAAAATCCCATAAAATACTAAAGTAGCCAATAAAATATGCAACCTCAACATGGCTAAAGTGGAAAACTTGAAAAGCCAAACAAACCATAATTTCAAAGTGACAAATAACATAAAGATGATCCGATTTCATAACAAAAAATAACATCAACTCTAAAAAATAATCTTTCTGAAAACATACAATAAGTAGTTATGACAAACTCCTCCCGCAAAGACTTCACATTAAAGCTAATATGTAAGTTCAGATATTACTTAATTTTTTATAACACGTCAATCATAAGAAATAATATTCCCCTTGCCCAAGTGTATCAATACCTTGGTCCTATGTCCTCCATTAATCTGCACATTTTTTTCAACTGCTATTAGAACGCCCATAGATTTTTACAACATGAAATTTTTTTAAACTAAGCATGTTAAGCAAGGCACCAAAATCACATGAAACACCACTTTCCAGTTTTTGGTATTCAGTTCACACCAAAATTTGAATTAAAACATCAACCTCATTTGAACAGCATACGACCAACATCCACTGTTCTCCATTAATCTCCCACAAATTTTTAAACAATTATATAATGAAAAGAACTTTCCACTCCGTGGAAAACTTTGTAACTAAGCACACATTCACCAATACAACATTTTTTTCAGATCAAAGCACACAAAATCACTAATTTCAACATTTATTTTAGTGCGGCCTCAACGTTGTTTATTTGGAATTTTGTGGCATTGAGTATTTTGTCTCAAAAATTCCGACTTGCTTACCATTTTTTACTCTACAAAGACAACAGGAAAAGAAAAGGAACAAAGCATACGAACCAGCCCTGCGGCGGGCGGCTTTGACATTGTGTGGGTGGGGCTGTGCCGGTGCATCCTTGACCTCCCGAGCGGCGGGCTTGGCGAGGTTGGTCTAGTGGCACTTTCCCTGGGTGTGGACGAGGTAGTTCCCCTCGTTGTTGTGAAGGGTGTGGCAAAGCTTACACTCGTAGCTACGCAGGTGGTTTCTCATGAAGTAAGGGTCCTAAATCTGGTTCATGCTCGAGAAGGGCCCTAAACTAGAATGTCACTGGTCCCGGTTGGGTCGGCTAACCTAAAGCCAACTCCTATAGATCTACTTTCAACATCTCAAGATAGAAAATGTTAATCGCTCTATATGGATGAATGTATAAAAATAAACCTAATATGCTACTATATGGATTACATGTCAACCAATTCACATATAAATAATTACGATGAAAATTAATAAAATTCGTAAAATAAGACAGACAGAGTTTCCCACAAAAGTGTAATTAATAAGACGGACAAAGTTTTCCATAAAAGTGTAATAAAGAGCCACTCTATCAAATCAAAATGTATAGGCATATATATATATATATATATATATATATATATATACACACACACACACACGTATATATCATACATTTTTAGTCACACAACTTTCTAATCTATTGTATAATCATTCTAAAGTTTGGATATCAACCCACCTGTGCATTCTATTTACATTTTTCATCAATTTTAGATTTTGATTTACTTGTTGTACTTATTCAATGTTTAAACATATTTATTAACATGTCATCGTTAGCAATCTTTCTACTGCAGGATACATCATATCACACCACATCATCACGTAATGTATTTCATTACAATATCTTCAAACTATTAACCATGCTATCATTTGACATATGTATATGCAAGAGACGTCACTGTTCCTTCATCCAGACTAGCTCATCTATTCATGACCATCACCGACATATATTATAAAAATACGATAGTAACGAGTGTTACTGGTCCAAAAATATAATTAATATCAAACTGGTTATGAGAGCAAATTCTCATATGAAGGAAAACATTCGTATACTTCTCATGGACTCTCTGAAGGGAACCTACTGAGGAGCCACTGAGTTGTAAACCCTGTAGCATCCCGAACTAACTGCTATACTGCTGCTGATGCCTCTCTCGACATTTTCTCATTTCATTTTTTTGTCCCTCGGGACTACCAGTATATTCTAAGCCCTCTCTTTACCTCAATAATTCTCCTGGCCTTGAACATGAAAGCCGATTACTCTCATGCAATCGCCTTTAATACCCTTTGAACCACAAATCCAAACATGCACTGTACTAAATAGTACCTGTAAGCCTCTATGTTCTCCAGGTGTGAGGAACTCAAACGTAAAGTTGTCTGGATCCCTCGGGAATAAAACAACCCGCTCACTAATCCAGAGCCCAAATTGATTGGCACGTACACTGGCTCATGGTATGTATGAGTCAATTTTCTCATCTCTCGTCTCACTAAGAACTTAATAAAACTATATATAGGTCTTGGAAGAGATTTATATAATAAGCCCGAAGGCAACTTGTAGTGGATCTTGTTTTCAAAAACATACTTGAGAGATCTTATCCTCAAGGGTTACTAATCCAAAAAATTGGTTGATTAAATGGCTTTGGTTAAGTGAGATCCGATAAAACATCACTTATCTTGTCCTTCAAGTAATAAAATAATACACAATAGACTTGAGCATAAAATAGGAAATGAATTATAAACAAACCTAGTAGAAGCTCCGAGTGTGTCATCACGCCTAGGCGACGAGCTTCCTCCTCCCTACCTACATAGTAAGACTAAATATTAATGCCTAGTATAATGCATGAATGTTATACTCCTCATCAATCTATACAAGAAAAAATCTATTTACATGCATTTAAAATTTAATTCCAGTTCATTATTATCATTCGTTAACATGCATTTAAATTCAAACCAACACCTATTTACAATCAAACTATTGCATCGCAATAAAATCATAAAACAATTCATTATCAAATAAAATTCTATACCTAATCGTCAGTCGCACGGCGACAGCGATAAGGTTGTGGCTACCTCGAGTGAGGATCGTGGGGAGAGGGAAGGGAGAAAAAGGAGAAGGGAGTTGGGTGAGGAGGATGGTGGCGGCTCGATGGTGACTACATCGGAGGTTTGGAACAAATAGGTGTCGAATGGGAAAACGAGTGGTTAGGAAGAAGGCAGGAGTTATCTTGTAAGGTGTCGAGGGAAGAAAATAAGTAGTCGGGGGAGAAAAACGAGTGGTTAGGGAGAAAAATGAGTGGTTGTCTTGTAATAAAAACTTGACTTGACTCTGACTTGAGAAAAATAATACTAATTCATAATAATTCTAGAAAAAATCCAGAAAAAATAGGGGGAAATCCCATAAAATATAATACACATCACAATATTACAATGACATGCTATATAACTAATAACCCACCCAAGTTGCCCCGTAACTCATCCTAATGTGTTATTCGGCCTAAAAATAATTATACGCTCTAATTAAAATAAATAAAGAAAATCTGGCATACTCTCATATATTTTGATAACTCATTCTATTACTATCTTATTGACGTTATCATCATATGCTTGGGCACACATGACTTTCATGGTTCAAAATACAAGAATAGCGTCGGCTTGGTACGTGTGTTCTGAAATTGACCTGACTGAAAATAACGGTCAAATCGACCGGTTTAGACTATAAAACCCTGACTCGAGTCACGAGTTTTACAAGGTCGATCATCTCCATGGCCAACTGCTGCAGCCTCTCCCTCCAGTCAATCGCCTCATTCTGCATTGATGCAGCGCCACAACTCCTGGGCTTTGACCCGTATTCCCTGTCAATATTTGCCCTCCTCCAATCAAGACCTCCAACGCTGTTTTCGGCAATGGTGAGCTTTGGCGATAAGGGCAGCTCCGACGACAGACTAGGGCACTGGCAGGAGAAGGTGGAGATTGGAGGAGATGATCGATCTGATACGCTTATATGGGCTCGTTGGTATAAAATGTATTGCTTCGGGCCCATTATGTAAAGCCCATGGGCTTATTAATGGATGTCGATCATATAGAAACCCAATTATAAGTGTGATATTTTTATATATGTATTTTTATCTTGATAATGAACTGTAAATCTTTTGGCTATCTTATCAATGTTTTTTGTGGTCTGTCTCTTAGATAAGCCATACCATACATAATTTTTTAACCTTATAATTTTGGTTAATTAAGTCATGATAAATAATTAAATTATTGTGGCAGAGAATTTTTGCAAGTAACATACTCATATTAATTAAAATTGGTTTTCTTTCTTTTATTATAATAAAGTTATTTTTTAAAATTTATATTAATAGTCAATAATAAGATTTATCAATAATTTTAAATATATTTTAAGTAGGTAATTAATATTATGTATATTATTATATTATATTATCAAGTTAAATTTGAGTCGAGCTACGAATTAATTTCGAGTCGAGTTCGAATTATAATCGAGTTGAGTAAAAATGAATATAGCCTTACTCAAACTAGACTCTAGGATTCGAGTTCGAGTTGAGTTTGAGCTTAAGTATTTAAATGTATAGTTTTGAGTCAAACACTAAATTCTCACGAGCTCATTCGACAAATTAGCAACCTAGTGTGTGGTATGTATATATTTATAAAATAAACTATGATATAATTATCATATATGTATGTATGTGTAATATTATTATAAATGGCATAGATACATAGATGCAGATGTGGGATGTTTGTTGCCATGGATCTAACTAACAGATTGTGGGCTCCGCTTGGGCTGGGACGGCGAGCCCCGGTTCTGCGGGCCCACGAGAATCTAGGCCCGCCGTCACCTTGACACGGCCTTTAAAAGTCACAAACAGTTGTTCTCTCCCTCGTATTGTGTCCGCGACCGAGAAGGCGGACACAGGGGGTGAGCAATTCTTGGGTTCGGCTTCGAACCGATCAAAACGAAATGTCTAAGTAGCGTACGGTAACGAAACCGAATCTAACCCGATCTCCCCTCAAGCCAAATTGACTAAAATATTATGTTGGTTCGGTTTGGTTTTAAAAAATCGAAATAATAATAAATTTATTAAAATTCATTATAGTTTTGATAATAAATGAAATGTAAATATAATATAACCATTATAAGCTTATTAAAAAATATTTTATACACATATTATATTAAACATCTCAAATAAATTATAAATAAATTAAACTAAGCTAATGATAACACACATAAAACATTAATATTAAGGTTATTTTTTAATTTTAGTTTTTCGGTCACTTTTAGTTTAGCTCATTTCCAAACCAAAATTTATTTTATTCGGTTCCATTACCAGATGTTTAAACCAGCACGAACTAATTTTTTTTTAAACCATTTGGTTCACTCAATTGCTTCGGTTTGAACCGAAGTATGCTCGCCTCTAACATAAAGGTTGATCATGAGCCAAATTAGCTCGAGCCAATTATCCCGCAGTTGATGATATTTTAAAAAAATTATTGATATTTTTCAAGGTTTCATTAAGTTAATTATTTTTACTACACATAACAATAAGATCTAATTCTAACTACTTTTGATTGTTAAAAAATTACTAAAATTATTAACTTCAATACTAAAAAATATCATTAATTTTTTGAGTATTAACCTTTCAAAACAGTCCTTCGTAATCTATTGAGAAGTTTAACTCAGACTTTTGAAAAGCTCAATCTTAATTTTATAAGGGCGTCCAATGTGTTAATTTTTTTTCTTATTCCCATCCCATTTCGCCCTCTCTACCATTGTGGTTAATTTTAACCTCGCTAGTCTTTATAGAACCAATAATATATACTTAATTTATGTTGATATTATTGTTATTTGTTTTTAAGAAAAGTTTAGACCATAGTTCTTGTAACACCCCAAATCCAGTTCACATTTATGAACCGAACCGACATGTTACAGGCCCCGGTTAGGTCGGCTAACCCGAACCTAACTCGTGCGGATCCAATCTCGATGTCTTAAGATGAAGATACAACTCGCAATGCATGGATGAATACACAAACCTAACATGGTACTTGTAAAACCCGTGATTCGAGTCAGGGGTTTTACGTTACCGAACCAGTCGGTTCGACCGTTGGTTCGAGTCGAGTCAGTTTCATGAATCGCGTGTTGAGTCGAGACCAGCCGTGAGTTATGAGCGATGAAAGTCAGATGTACCTGAATATATGATGATAACGTCGAGAAGATGGTGAGATACGAGTTATCTGAATATATGAAAGTATGCAGTATTTTTTTCTTTTTATATGTTTGATCGTAGAAATAGTTTTAGGCCAAATAACGCGTTAGGGCGCGTTGGATTATATTCGGGTGGGTTATTAGTTATAGAGCATGTCATTTGGATGCTGTTGTGTTTGTTTTGTTTTATGGAATTTTTTCATATTTTTCTAGATTTTTTTTAGAATTTATTACGAACTAGTTATTATTTTGACTCGAGTCGGAATCGAGTCAATACTAAATTACGAGTTTGCCATTGAGAACACTTCTTCTCCCTCTCGAACCTTCTTCCACCCAAACCCTCGCCGCCACTGTGGTGCGCTGCCGCCGCCGACGCCGACGCCGTGCTGCCGCTGATCGTCGCCGCCCCACCCCGTCGTGTCGTCGCCGTGCCGCCACGACCCACCCCGACCATCGTCTCGCCGCCACGACGCCGGAATCGACCCACGAAACCACCTCGGCCGCCGCCACTTCGGGCCGGATTCCGCCGCCGTCCGGGCTGCTCCGCCGCCGCTGTGACCCCGACGACCACCCCCTCGACGTCGCCGACGTTTCCCCCATCGTCCCGACCACCGTCGAGGCCGGCCGGAGCCTCGATCGGAGAACGCCGCCACCGCCGCCCATTTTCGACGCCGCCGTCGACGGCCATCGCCGCCTCGGCTACCCTGTTTGACACCACCATTAGACCGAGCTCGTCGAGCTGGTGCCGATAGACCCCCTGATTGCTCCGTCCCAAATCATCGCCGAAAAACCGTCGGAATCCGCCGGAAAACCGCCGACACTCGTCGGAAAACCGCCGGAACCGCCGGAAATTGGATTTGTGGGAAATTCGCCGGATCATCCGCCGAACGCACCCGGTCCAATCTGATCGGACTTCGAACGCCGCTAGGTGCCAAATTTGAGTTTCGAGCCACGAAACGGAAACCCTAGCCGTCGCCGATTTTCGACGACGCGAGGTATAATTTATTTTAATTTAATTATTTGAAAGTTTTGATTATTAGAATTGCATGCTAGGATTGGTGAATTGTGTGTTATAATAATATATATAAATGTAGATTTGATTAAGGATAAAAATATGAAATTTGTTTGATTGTGTGGTGTTAAAAATAGAAGTTATGAAACTAATTAGGGTTATTAAGTAATAATCATGATCTAATCAAACTAGCTTAAGTAGACTCGCTAGAATTGATATAGGTTAATGTGTGTTGATTGATGCGTGATTGTGTTGATTGTGCGTGCATGCTATAGGATGTGTGATTCATCATGCGGGCGTTAGTATTTAGTTTGATTGTGTAGGTACGGTGTAGGAGCTCGCCGCCTAGGCGCGTGGACCCGTTTGGAGCTTCTACCAGGTCCGTTTAGGACTCGTTCTCTGATTTACGCTACTCTCTTGTGTATTTGATTTATTATGTGCAGGACGAGTTAAGTGGCGTTTTATCGAATCCCACTTAACTCGGGCCATTTAGCCAACGATTTTCCGGATTAATAACCCTCGAGGATGAGATCCCTCGAGTTTGTTTTCGAACTTCAGATCCAGCTCACGTTGCCTTCGGGCCTATTGTATAAATCCCAACCCAGACCTATATATATGTATAGTTTTCGTGTTTTGGTGAGAGACTGAATGAGGGAAATCCGACTACCGTGCTACGCGAGCGGGCACGTGTGTGTCGACAGTGGGCTCTGGAATGGTGTGCGGGCCGTTTCATTCCCGAGGGATCCTGACAACTCCACCTTTGAGTTCCTCAAACCCGGAGAAGTGTGGAGGTTCACGGGTACTGCATTGCAGCGCATGTCTAGACTTGTGGTTTCAAAGGGTACTGAAGGCGACTGCCTGAGAGTACTCGGCCTTCGTGCTCAAGGCCAGGAGTAATATGGAAGGCGCAGAGGGCGGAAAGGAATGAGATTTGACGCGAGAAGCAATAGAGAAATGGCCGAGGCATGAGAATGTGAAAGATAGGGGACGCTGTCGACCCGAGGGCGACGGCTCCCGTATGTGCCCTGATGAGAGTTCTTGAGGAAGTATATGGTTTTCTTTCAACAGGAGAGTTTGCTCTCCTGTGCCAGATTGATATTAGTTATTTTCCGGGCCGGTAACACTCGTTACTGACGGTTTTTCTATATATATGTAGGTGAGAAATGCGAGCGATGAAAGCTGTCGAGACTGCGGAGGAGCAGCACGGAACCGCGCACACATGTACCTGCCGCGTGTAACGTATGTATAATGATGGTGTGTTATTGTTATGTAAATGATAATTTTGATGTATTTGCTTGAATCAATTACTTGTTATGAAACGAACTGATAAATATGAATGAGTAGGGAGCCTTGGAGTTTAGACTCGGCTCAGGTAAAAAGAATGAGATAATAATTGTATGTCACGGTAGATTATTATGTGTTATCGTATTTTTATAAAATAGTATATATTTTCTTTTGGTTTCGCATTTGTTGTTTTGCCTTATTTTGCTTGTACATCATAGCATGCATGTAGGACTCCGTTAGAACCCACGCATCCCATCCATGCATTTCATGTTTGCATCTCCATCTTAAAACGCCGAGAGTAGATCCTGGACGGCTTAACCGAACCCAGTAGATTAGCGAACGGTTCGGTCGCCGGTGACATTCCTGGGTTGGTTCGCGGGTGAGCCGAAACGGGGTGTTACAGTACTACATGAATGACATGCAAGTCAGAGTACACACCAACAATCCCGATAAAAATTAATAAAAGTTTTGAAATATGACGGACAGAATTTCCCCTAAAAATGCAATTAGGGTCCACCCTGTCAAATATACATATAAAAATATATATAACCAAGTATCAAACAATTTCATTCACACAGAATCTAATCTACTATACACTCATTCTGAAGCTTGGGTTTCAACCCATCACACTTTTGTTGCGCTACTCTGATCATTTCATTTCATCTCATTGTCATGCCTCAAACATTTACTCATAGCATGTTTATAAAATAACATCATAAACAAAACATTAAATTTCAATCACCCAATGTGTGTGTGCAGAAGACCTTATTGCTCCTCCGTCCTGGCCGGCCCATCCATCTCGTGCTTATCACCTACATATATATAGGAAAAACGTCAGTAACAAGCATTACTGGTCCGAAAAGAAAATAACTATAACAAACTGGCTATGAGAGCAAACTCTCATATGAACGAAATCATCATGTACTCCACGTGAACACTCTGAAGGGCACTACTAAGGAGCCACTGGGCTGCAGACCCGGTATCATCCCGAACTTACTGATCTGCTGCTGGTACTGTGCTACTCTCAGCACTTCTTTTTCAGTACTTCTTGTGAAACTTTATCCTAAGCCCTCTCCTTACCTCCATATTTCTCCTGGCCTTGAGCACGAAGGCCAAGTACTCTCAGGCAGTCGCCTTTAGTACCCTTTGAACCACAAGTCCGGACATGCGCTGTACTAAACAGTACCCGTAAACCTCCACGTTCTCCGGGTGTGAGGAACTCAAACGCGGAGTTGTCAGGATCCCTCGGGAATGGAACAGTCCGCTGGCACTAATCCAGAGCCCGCTTTGACTGTCACGGCATCCTCTGCATGGTACGTGCAGTCGATTTCTCCATCTCTCGTCTCACTGAAAATGCGAAAACTACATATATATAAGGTTGGGTAGGGATTTATATAATAGGCCCGAAGGCAACTTGTGGTGGATCTTGTTTTCGAAATCATCCTCGAGGGATCTCATCCTCGAGGGGTTATTAATCCAGAAAACTATTTGATTAAATGGCCCGAGTTAAGTGGGATCCGATAAAGCGCCACTTAACTCATCCTGTAGGCATTAAAACAAACACACAATAGAAAAGAGTAAAACAGACGAGTCCTAAACAGACCTGGTAGAAGCTCCAAGCGTGTCATCGCGCCTAGGCGGCGAGCTCCTATCCGTACCTACACATCAAAACTAAATACTAACACCCGCTAACTAAATGATGAATCACACACAATGACCGTCAATCAACGATCAAATAATCATAAATATGAAAATAATTCTAACTAATATTATTCATACCAATTTTACTGTGTTTTTCCTAAGTTACATCGTACCCAATTAACATGCTCAAATTTACTTATCTCACTAGATTACTTATCCTCCATGCACTATCAATCACATCATGTAACTTCATTCATAGTCCGGCATTCATCATGATAACTATTCACTTCTAACATGCTATACTAACAATCATCATCAATTTTAAATAACTCAATCGGAGGTAATTATACCTCACGTTGTCGACAATCGACGACGGTTAGGGTTCCGTCGCGTGTCTCGGAACTCAAATTCGGCGCTCATCATCGTCCGAAGCTTGATCGGGCTCGACTGGGTGAGCCCCGCGGAAGATCCAGTGAATTCCAGTGAGTTCCAGAAATTCCGATTTTCCGGCGGTTTTCCGGCAGCTTCCGGCGGTTTCCGGCGGCTTCCGGTGGTTTCCGGCGACAATCGCCGGCGGTGTCTATTGGCCGGCAAGTGGTCGTGTTGGGTACCCTCAGAACCGGCTTGGCGAGCCCAACTCATCTACAAGGTCGACGCGGCCAACGGAGGTGGCGACTCACCGGAAAATGGCAAAACAGAGCCGGCGGCGATGGGTGGCTAGATCCGGCCGGCCACGGCGGCGATGGCCTCCGTTCCAGTCGGGGAAGGTCGCTGGAAGGCTGAGGGTGCTAAGGCGACCGACCAATCGTGGCGGCGCTGGTCGCCGGCGGCGGAATCGGCGACGGAAGCGCAACGCGGGCGCGGCGTCGCAGCGTGGCTTCCTCGCGTCGCGGCGGTCCGATGGGGGCCGGACCTGGTCGGGGCAACACGACAACATCGTCGCGGGGCTGGGCGGCGACTATCGGCGGCTGGGCGGTGCCAGTAGTAGCGGCGGTGGCGCGCGAACAGGGGCGGCGCGGCGCGAGGGTTTGGGGAAGAAAAGAAGGGCGCGGGGGTGTGCGGTGGCAAAGTCGTAAATATTACTTGACTCGTCTCCGACTCGAGTCAAAAATAATATTTAAGTCGTAAAAAAATTCCAGAAAAATATGGGAAAAATCCCATAAAATCAAACAACACTAAAAAATCATAATGATATGCTCTAGAACTATCAACCCACCCAAAATGCCCGTAACGCGTCCTAACGTCGGGTAACGGCCTAAAACTAATTCTACGATCCATTATATATCATAAAAAAAATGAACTGCATACTCTAATATATTCTGATAACTCATTCTTTTCTGCTGTGTTCATGACGTTATCATCATATACTTAGGTACACATGACCCTCATGGCTCATACACGAGACCGGCGTCGGCTCAGTACACGTATTCTGAAACTGACTCGACTCGAAAATAACAGTCGAACCGACCGGTTCTGAATATAAAACCCTGACTCGAATCGTGGGTTTTACAGTTCTATCCTAATTAGGAATACTTAAAAAATTGGTAAATTATATTTATATATTTAGAATCATATTGCTCAAATTAAGTTTTGTTAATTAATAATACATACTTAATTTATTTACCATTTCTACATATTTTTTATTTGAATAAAAAAATTGAAAAATGATCAATTTCATTCGAATGTGAAAATTTTACTTGAATTTAAAATATTTAATTACTAATGCCTACTTAAATAAGATATTAATTGCTTTAAACATAAAATTGAAATTATTCTCAATAGTTTTATATGACTATTATATTCTAATAATTAATATTTAAAAATAATATTTATAATTTAAATTTAAAAATAAAAAATCATATATTATTTTTAGAATTTAACTTTTGTACATTATTAAAATATATTATTAATAAATTTTAAAATAATGGAAACAAAATTGTTGCGTCCGGCCGGGAGGTCGGGACTCTAGGCATGGCTCCATAATCTAGCAAAATCCTTTATGGTCCGAACCCTCGTCGGACCACGTGTGTGTGGTAAAGTCAACCTTTTTGCAACGGACGACGTTGTGGTTAATAACATTTATGTACTTAATTTGACTATGATTAGATTATTGTATTTAAAAAAGTAACCTTAATAGAATCAAGAAAATATAATCTTCCCTGTAAACAATTGAAATAAGACCATAGTTCTAATTAATTTGGATTGAAAATAAAATTGTTTAGAAAGGTAAAATTTTACATTCTTACACATGTCTAAACAATTTGGTTATCTACTAAAATAAAGAGCTGTGTGGCACAGAGTGTACAACACGTATATAAGTCGGTCTTTATAAATTATTATAGGTTAAATAGCACATGCTATTAAGTACCAAGGTCGAATTGGAATACGATACATGATTTACATCCTAAGCTCTAACGCGCGGGAATATGTTATTTGCGAGAAGTAATTGATAATACTGAGAGTCATAATAAATAACGTGACTTTGAAAAATATAATGCAGGATTTAAAAGTAATAGTTAGAGCTTGTGCTTAGGGAGATCAAGGTAGAATACATACATTAACACTAATCACTCTTAGTTGTCTCAATTTTCTTTTCAATCCATGATTCCATATGTCTCATGCCCAATCCTACGTCAAGGCAATGAGTCAAAACTATAAATATTAGATTCAAAAGAAACCGCTTGCAACGAGCCAACAAGTCAGGGCAAAATCTTGTTTGTTGGTGGGCATTGACGTAATTACACCTACAAATATTAAAAAAAAAAATTGCAATCACCCATGAGAGATAGAATATAAGTAACCTGAGCTAAACATATAATAATAATAATAATATAATAATAATAATAATAATAAAAATAATAATAGAGGGTAGTTGAGTTTCGTAGAAAATTTATCGATAATCTTAATAATTGGAGCAAGCTATTTTTGCCGTGTGTAATGGACTAAGCTATTAAAAAATTATAAGAATTATTGTTTTAACATTAAGAAATATTATTTGTCAAAATAAAAAATAATAATAAGTGTAAAAGTAATCGCTAAAGTTTGAAAAGAAAAAACTAATGAAGCTTATAAGAAATGGGCCGAGCCTGTCCCATGGGCCCCACCTCATGCAAATCTATGCTTTTCGAGGAGCCAGCAATATGTAAGTAACCAACATCGACGAGGTGGAACCTCTCCTCAACAAGGGCCCACGCATAGCTATTCTTAAATTTGTCTCAATAAATTTATCCTCAATTTTAAAAAAATATATTTAGAAAAAGTTTAAGTGTATGATAAATCAAGAATTTGCATATTGGTGGGGTATTACCATGTTTCTAAGGGCACGTGTTGATGGAAATAAGTCACAAATTTGTTCTCAATTTTTTGCATCATGTATGCATATACCCCAAAGACATGGTTGGTCATTGAGATCCATAAGCTTTGAATAAAGTTTTGACCCATTCTAGTTTTATCATAGTAAATAACCGTTGTAGCAAAGTTGCTACATTTAAGCTTGTTTTAGGGTCCATTTGAATACCCCTTGTGTGTGTTTTTTAAAAGGTATGTGATTACTTAAAAATATGACTTAAAAGTAATGGTGTAGCGAAAAAATTCATTCATATGGAAAAAAATGGCCCTCTTCTAGCGTTTAGCATATAAATGGTCTACATATGATTTTGATTATTTATTATTTTTACATGAGAGTCTAATTCTAGTTGACCTGATTCTTACATAAACATAAATTCCAATTAGTTTACACTGAAGTTTGGAAACCTATCCATTTAATCATACATTTATTTTTACAACTTAATGTGAAAATTATGAAATTAAAGGTCAGTGTTTTTTCTTGAATTAATTAGAATTCTTATAATAAAATAATTTAGAATTTTCTCTAGCTTGAAATTTTTTAAGTTCAAAGCGAAGCTAATTCTAGAAAATTTAGCGTTATCGATACGATTCATAATTTTTGTACTGTAATTTATTATTTTATTAATATCAATAATTTTACTTTTATTGGCAACTGAAGTGTAGAATTATAAAACCATTAGTGGGAATAGTGTTAATCCTGATTAAAATCTCCAAATATATTGTCTTCGTTGTGTCCCTGTGATAGAAAAGTGTAACCCATTAATTAGCCATGTTATTTCCTAAAAACCTTTGTTCAGAAAGTTTGACCTAAATAATACACAAGGGCAAAATAATAATTTCATATACAACTTATTTTTATTCAATCATTCATTATATGTCATGTCGTATCTGCATAACAATTTATAGCATATCATTGCACACGCCAGACTTGGATTTTTCTCGAAAATATAACATGGCACATTCGGCCGGTTTGGGATTAATGGGTCTAAATTTTAAACAATACAAATATATAATATTGTATAATATTGTTCAAATGCCTGTTTAGACAAGATTTTTTAAGATATAAACTCTGAATATTTCTCTCCAGGTCTCCAACCCAAGAGGCAAATAACACTTGCTTAAATCATTTTTTAAAACCAAGTAGCAAATGAACTCATAAATTCATATATATGCTACAATGCCCCCGTCAATTTTTGATAACATAACGACTGTGGGTCGTTAAATTTTGATTTAGCGGTCTATATGGTCGTTATATTTCGATCTAGCAGCCTATAATTCCCCCTCACCCACCCGCCTGTCTGCCCGTGACTAACCCACTAGCTTGCCCGGCCTCCCTTCTTCCTGCCCTCCAACCCTCGTGTCGTTTACATCCTACCGGCCGTTGGCCCTTCCCACCACCACCTACTGCCACCCCGTGGCCGGTCCTCCCCCTATTGCCCCCAGGTCTGGGGCAGGTGGGGGCATCGTGGCTTGGGGGGGGGGTGGTCGTGGTTGTCACATGAGGCGGCCATATATATATATATATATATATCCTCCCCATCAAAATCTCACCAACAATGCAGTGGGAGCTTTTGGTGATCCGAACTGAGTTCCACGAGATGCATTAACCTCAGAATGAAAGAAGAAATTGCTGAGTGTCGACGCCAAATGTGGGAAAAGGAAATGGTAGAGAAAAGGTGAGTAAGTGGAGGGCCATGGAATCATCAAGTCAAAGGGCATACAGCAGTAACAGCAAGAGGTCCCAATCATTTCTCATTATAAACGACACCCTCCCATGTGTATATATATAGACCAAATAGTCCATTCCATTCGAATTCCCTTGAAACTAATGTTCATATATCATATATATCACACCATAAATTCATGGACAGCGGTCACACCCAGCTCAGGCCAAGACATGGAAGGTGAGATGTGATGGGATGCCTTGTGAAATTCCTGCGTGGAGAGACAGCAAACTGGGACACATGATGCCAATCATGCACTCTTATTCTCTCCATGTCATGTCATGCATCGGCCGTCTTGAGCTGGTCTTAGTTGTTAACTAAGGAGCCTTTTTCTAGCCGCTTCTTGCAAAATAGTAAGGATTATTATTTTAATTTGGAAGGACGCTGGGAATTATCATCAACCGCTTAAACGGCTAATGTCCTTTCCCCCCAACATTCGCGTCATCTACGTACTTAATAAAAAAGATAATCAAATAACCATGAGATGTTGGGTTCCTATACTTCAACTTGATCCTAGGAGTCTTCTTTTCATCGTCATTATAAAAAATATCTGATGTAAAAAGTTGTGGTTCAACCAAATAAGCAAGACTAAAACTTGGTTTGTTTGATTTTAAATTCGAGATAATTTAATAAGTACTCAAGTTGATTAGAATTTGAGTTGAATTTAAACTATCTTTTTTTGTATTTAGTGGCACCCTTCTTTCTTATAATTTATAATAGAATTTAATTTATAATTAAAATATTTTAACTTTAATATAATTATGCATAAAAGATAATTTAATCATACACAATCTTATTTAAAATTGTTATCATATAAAGATATTTTATAATTTAAATTAAATTTATATAAATAAATTTAATATAAATTTGGTCAAACATCTTATTCCTTATATAAAATATTAAGGTTCAAGTCAAACTAAGTTGAGTCGGTACAAGTCCTAGCTTCACTCATTTAATTTCAAGTCAAGTTTTAAATGAAATTTTTTCGAGTTAAGTATCAAGTCAAATTGAGTTTAATCAAATTTTGAACAGGGTTACAAATACATTTGGACTCAATTCCTTTTTGTTTGTCGAGGGAGGGGCGGGGGAACATATGGGGGAGAGGGACCTATTTTTACAAAGCCACGTCAGTGCTTCTACATTTTATAATGAAGTACATTTATTGAACTTAAGCCAAAATCTTACAAAATAAAATTACTAGTAAAATTTTGAAATCAAAGAATGGGACACCACAACACTTCTTGTAACACCCCAAATCCGGTCCACGCTCATGAACCGAACTGGTATGTTACAGGCCCCGGTTAGGTCGGCTAACCTGAACCTAACTCATGCGGATCCAATCTCGGCGTCTTAAGATGAAGATACAACTCGCAATGCATTGATGAATGCACAAACCCTAACATGGTACTACATGAATGACATGCAATTCAAACACACACCAATACAATTACGATCAAACTCAATGAAAATTATAAAATAAAATGGACAGAATCTCCCCTAAAAGTGCAATTAGGGTCCACCCTGTCAAAACAATATATACCAATATATATGCATATATCAACAATTTTTAATCACACATAATCTAATATACTGTATATTCATTATAAAACTTGGGCCACACTTCTGCTGCGCATTCTGATCACCTCTCACCTCTTGTCATCATGTCTTAGCTTTTCATCATGTCATAACATCATGTTTTAACAACTAATCACGTCACATCATCATGTTTCAAGCATTTATTCACACCATATAATAATATCATAAACACAATATAAACACTCAATTGACTGACATGTGTGCAAGCGACAACAGTGCTCCTCCGTCCAAACTGGCTCCTCCAACTCGCAATTGTTACCTACATATAGTATAAAAACATGTCAGTAACAAGTGTTACTGGTCCGAAAAATAAAATAACTATAACAAGCTGGCTATGAGAGCAAACTCTCATATGAAAGAAAACATCATATGCTCTACGTGAACACTCTGAAGGGCACTACTGAGGAGTCACTGGGCTGCAGACCCGGTAGCATCCTGATCTATCTGGTACTATGCCACTCACGACACTTCTTTTCAGTATTTCACGTAAAACTTTATCCTAAGCCCTCTCCTTACCTCCATATTTCTCCTGGTCTTGAGCACGAAGGCCGAGTACTCTCAGGCAGTCGCCTTTAGTACCCTTTGAACCACAAGTCCGGACATGCGATGTACTAAACAGTACCCGTAAACCTCCACGTTCTCTGGGTGTGAGGAACTCAAACGCGGAGTTGTCAGGATCCCTCGGGAATGGAACAGTCCACTGGCACTAATCCAGAGCCCGCTTTGACTGTCACGGCATCCGCTCATGGTACGTGCAGTCGGTTTCTCTATCTCTCGTCTCACTGAAAACGCGAAAACTACATATATATATATATATATATATATATATATATATATATATATATAGGCATAAGGCTATGGTAGTGGATCTTATATAATAGGCTCGAAGGCAACTTGCTGGTGGATCTTAGTTTTCGAAACTCATCCTCGAGGGATCTCGATCCTCTGAGGGGTTGATTAAATAGAAGAGCGTAATATAGAGGCGAGTCCTAAACGGACCTGGTAGAAGCTCCAAGCGTGTCATCGCGCCTAGGCGGCGAGCTCCTATTCCGTACATACACATCAAAACTAAATACTAATGCCCGCTAACTAAATGATGCATCAAACTCAACACAATTAAACACAAAATCA
The DNA here is from genome assembly GCA_033002965.1 of Piper betle. Taxonomy (NCBI): domain Eukaryota; kingdom Viridiplantae; phylum Streptophyta; class Magnoliopsida; order Piperales; family Piperaceae; genus Piper; species Piper betle. The sequence continues at coordinate 132,157 of JAURVB010012396.1, forward strand.
TCAACCGTCAAATAACCACAAATATGAAAATAACTCTAACTCATCCTATTCATGACAATTTTATTGTATTTTTCCTAAGTTACATCATACACGATTATCATGCTCAATTTACTTACTTCATTAGATCACTTGACCTCCATGCACTATCAATCACATCATGTAACTTATCACTTCATCTCTTATCCTCCATGCTCTATCAATCACATCATAAATCAACCCTAGCATGTAGTGCTAACAATCATCATCAATTTTAAATAATCAAATCGGAGGTAATTATACCTCACGTCGTCGGCAATCGGCGACGGCTAGGGTTCTGTCGCGCATCTCGGAGCTCGAATTCGGCGCTCATCGGCGTCCGACGTTCGATCGGGATTGACTAGATGAGCTCCGCGGAAGATCTGGCGAATTCCTACGAATCCAATTTTCCGGTAGGTTCTGGCGGTTTTCCGGCGGTTTCAGTGGTTTTCCGGCGGCAATCGCTGGCGGCGTCTACTAGCTAGATAGGGGCCATATTGAGTACCATTGGAACCGGCTCGGAGAGCCCGACACATCCACGACGTCGACGTGGTCCGACCGAGGCGGTGGCTAGCCGGAAAATGGCTAAAACAGGGCCGGCGGCAATGGGTAGCTAGATCCAGTCGGCCTGGGCGGCGATGGCCTCCGCTCCGGTCGGGGAAGGTCGCTAGGTGGTTGAAGACGTCAAGGTGACTACTCGATCGTGGCGTGACGGTCGCCGGCAGCGCGATCGGCGATGGAAGCGCGGCACAAAGGTGTGGCTTTCTCGCGTCACGACGGCCCGATGGTGGCCGGGCCTGGTCAGGGTGGCACGGCGACTTCGTGGCGAGGCTAGGCGGCGCTGATCTGCGGCAAGGTGGCATCCACAGCTGCGGCAGCAGCGCTGCACAGGGGCAACGTCGGGTAGGGGTTTTGGACGAGGAAGAAGGAAGAAACGTCGGGGGGGGGGGTTGAGAAAAATAACTGGGTGGCAATATCGTAATAATACTTGACTCGTGTGGATCGAGTCAAGAATAATAACTAAGTCATATTAAATCCTAAAAAATCGGGAAAATCCCATAAAATCAAACAAACACAAAAACATAATAATGATATGCTCTAGAACTATCAACCCACCCAAACTGCCCGTAACGCGTCCTAACGCGGTAAACAGCCTAAAACTAATTCTACGATCCATTATATATAAAAATAAAATAAAAATAACTGGCATACTCTCATATATTCTGATAACTCATTCTGTTTTGCTGTGTTCATGACGTTATCATCATATACTTAGGTACACATGACCCTCATAGCTCATATACGCGACTAGTGTCGGCTCAGTACACGTGTTCTGAAACTGACTCGACTCGAAAATAACGGTCGAACCGACCGGTTCTGAATATAAAACCCTGACTTGAGTCGTGGGTTTTACACTTTCTTCTTGAGAATCTATACATTCCTTATCAGTGTATGCACAACTATTTTTCGAACACAAGTTTAAGTTTGGCATCCATGCATAAATGGATCACCTAATAACACACCTTCACAAACAAAGAACTATGAGATTGTCCACTTCATTTTGGGGTGATGGGGGGATCATACCATTTAAATCTTTTTGTTCATGCTTTTTCAGGAGGTCTAGAGATAATGTGTTCAATTGGATAAAACAAATGCATACATCAAATGAACAAAAACAAATATTTTCAAAATAAGCAAAAAAAAGTCAGTGAGAGATAATATAAAAGTAAAAATTAATATCATTTTGTAAATTTGTGAAGATATTTTTATGTTAACTCAGATTAATATATAAGCACTTAAATTACAAGGACGGTTAAATGACGAAGTTATTCTTTTTTATTTTTTTAAAAATATAACTACTTGAGATATACACTTAAAATAACTTTGAGATCAATATTCTTTAATTTTCTTAAGCTATTGAGCACGAAACATCTGTTCCCATCAAAATCATAACTATATAAATTTATAGATAGTATAAGGTGATAAATAAAATTTCCCATAGTTGGTTTCAACTCAAATTTTCCCATATTTACTACCGAGCTTAACAAAATTACATACAACTAATTGTTCATCACTCGAGAATAAAGAGATACAAGTTAGTAATTGAAACTTCACGATTTATATTATTATTAACCTCAATTTTAGGGTAGGGTTTTACCTATTTATTACTTTGCCCAGTTCACGCCAGTTTCGAGTTGGTTCGAGTCAGACTCAGCTTTTAGATCATGACTATCAGACACAGATGGCCGTATAAGCATGTTATAGAGGCTGAATATACCCAATATACAAATGATAGTTTTAGTTATGATGCTTTAGAGCATGAGTTATCATCTTGTACTTGAGATACACAAGTTTTTGCTTGTGTTAGCCCAAGATTCAAATCATGAGTATAAGACCTAGATAACCTTATGAGCATATTATGGAGAATGAGTATACCAAATATACAGATGATAGCTTCAGTTATGCTACTATAGAGCATGAGTTATCAGCCTGTATTTGAGGTATACGAGTTTTACTTGTATTAACCCATAATTTGAGGGCTAGATTTAGGACTTTTTCAGGGTACCACTTTTGCATCCATCATAAAAATTTGAATGACCAGATTACCCCTATGGGCCCAATTTGATTTGAGTCTGAGATCTTCATCCAGTTGAGTTTAGAGTTTCGATGCTCGTTTAGCTTTTTCACCTAAATTTTTGTCCATAAAGTCAATTTTAAGCTTTGAGTCAGTTTCAACTTTTATTGGTCTCGATTTGAGTTTGTCAACTATATATATATCTTATATATACCATAGGTGGACGCCACTAGAGTACGAGTTGTTGGGTGTTAAGATTGCTCCACATGTCAAGATCAGGACTGTCCATGTTAGCCCTAGCATTGCTCTTTTTTCAGTGACTTTTTTACATTTTTTGATGATTTCCATGCCTAGCACCGCCGTCAATTTGGGCCACCGCTGGCAAGTCACTGGTCCTCTGGCCACCAAACCGGTAGGATCGTGACCACTTTGAGGTCAGCTATAAAGTAGAACCCATTATCGACACCGACGTTGTTGCGTTTGCCATCGGTGGATCAACCTTTTCATTGGTTTTCCACCGCCGCTGTCGCTGTTTTGGGCCTTTTCCGATGCTGACAAGCCTCCTTTGGAGAGGTCGACCACCAAGATTGATTCCCCTCATCGAAGCTGACATTTTGACACCATCCCTAACTCTCACCATGGCCGCGATTGTCGACGGCGATATCACCCCGGTGGTGATTTCCTCTCTTTTCGACCCATTTTCCGACATCTTCGACCACCAACTCATAAGCCTTCCTCACTCAACAGTTGACATTTTGAGACCAACCCTATAGAACATCGCCATCGGAATTGTCGCCGACAACTCCACCTACCTGGTAGCTGGACACTGTCAGTTACCACCACCAGCACTGTAACACCCCAAATCTGGTTCATGCTCGTGAACCGAACCGGCATGTTACAGACCCCAGTTAGGTCAGCTAACCCAAACCTAACTCATACGGATCCAATCTCGGCATCTTAAGATAAAGATACAACTCGCAATGCATAGATAAATGCACAAAGCCTAACATGGTATTACATGAATGACATGCAAATTAAATTACACACCGCTACAATTATGATCAAAGTCAATAAAAATTCTGAAATATAACGGACAAAGTGTCCCCTAAAAGTGCAATTAGGGGTCACCTTGTCAAAATAATATATACACAAACATATATGCAAATATATATTTATATATCAAGCAACTTTATTCACACAATCTAATATATGGTTTACTCACTCTAAGCTTCGGTCTCAACCCATCACGCTTCTGCTGCATAATTTATTCATGTTTCACATTCTGTCATCATGTCTTAACAATTAATCATTGTATCTCAAGCATTTAGTCATATCATATTATGTCTTCCCATTTCACATCATCTGCAATATAATAGCATCATAAACAAAATATAACCACTCAATTGACTGGCACGTGTGCAAGCGACAACAATGCTCCTTTGTCCAAGTTGGCTCCTCCAACTCGTGATTATTACCTACATATAGTATAAAAACATGTCAGTAACAAGTGTTACTGGTCCGGAAAATAAAATAACTATAACAAGCTGGCTATGACAGCAAACTCTCATATGAAAGAAAACATCATATACTCCACATGAACACTTTGAAGGGCACTATTGAGGAGCAATTGGGCTGCAGACCCTGTAGTATCCTGAACTTACTGATCTGTTGTTGCTGATGCCGCACTCAGCACTTTCTTACTTCATTTTCTGGTCTCAAATCCTAAGCCCTCTCCTTACCTCCATATTTCTCCTGGTCTTGAGCACGAAGGCCGAGTACTCTCAGGCAGTCGCCTTTAGTACCCTTTGAACCACAAGTCCGGACATGCGCTGTACTAAATAGTACCTGTAAACCTCAACGTTCTCCGGGTGTGAGGAACTCAAACGCGGAGTTGTCAGGATCCCTTGGGAATGGAACAGTCTGATGGCACTAATCCAAAGACCGCTTTGACTGTCATGGCATCCGTTCATGGTACGTGCAGTTGGTTTTTCCATCTCTCGTCTCACTAAAAATGCGAAAACATATATATATATATATATATATATATATATATATATATATAGTGCTAGGTAGGAATTTATGTAATAGGCCCGAAGGTAACTTGTGGTGGATCTTATTTTCGAAATCATCCTCGAGGGATCTCATCCTTGAGGGGTTATTAATCCGAAAAATTGTTCGGTTAAATGGCCCGAGTTAAGTGGGATCCAATAAAATGCCACTTAACCCGTCCAATAGAGGCGAGTCCTAAACAGACCTGGTAGAAGCTCCAAGCGTGTCATCGCACCTAGGCGGCGAGCTTTTACTCCATACCTACACATCAAAACTAAATACTAACGCCTGCTAACTAAATGATGCATCAAACTCATCATATAATCAACACACAACATAATAATCATCCATCACAATCAACAATCAATTAATCATAAATGTAAGTAATCCTAACTCATCCTATTCATACCAATTTTATTATGTTTTTCTAACTTATGTCGTGATCCATCATCATGCTCCTACTCGATCCACCTCATTAGATCACTTAACCTTCATTCTCAATTAATTGCATCATGCAATCATCATTTCATTCATAGTCATACATTTATCCTGACAACTAACAAATTCTAGCGTGCTATGCTAACAATCATCATCAATTTTAAATAATCAAATCGGAGGTAATTATACCTCACGTCGTCGACAATCGGTGATGGCTAGGGTTCCATCGCGCGTCTCGGAGCTCGAATTCGGTGCTCATCGGTGTCCGAAGTTTGATTAGGATCGACTAGATGAGCTCCGCAGAAGATCCGGCGAATTCCCATGAATCCGATTTTTCGGTAGGTTTTGGCGGTTTTCCGGTGGCTTTAGTGGTTTTCCGGCACCTTCTGGCAGTTTTCCAGTGGCATCTACTGGCTGAATAGCATGGTTATTGGGTACCATTGGAACCGGCTCGGTGAGCCCGACTCATCTACAACGTCGACGTGGCCAGCGAAGGCGGCGACTTGCCAAAAATGCCTAGAACAAAGCGGTAACAATGGGTGAAGAAATCTAGCCAGTCTGGGCAGCGATGGCCTCCACTCTGGTCGGGAAAGATCACTGGAGGGTCGAGGGTGTCGAGGTTACCCCCTGATCGTGGCGACGATGGTCGCCGGCGGCAGAATTGGCGACGCGACTGAAACGTAGCTGTAGTGCTAGGCGCAGTGATTCCAGCGTCACAACGGCCTGGCAGCGGCCAGGACTAGTTGTGGCGGCACGACAACACTGCGGCATGGGCCTGGCGGCAACGATCAGCGACAGCGATGGCGGCGATAAGGAAAAGGTGGTGGCGTGGCTAGGGTATGGATGGGGAAGGAGGAAGAAAGGTCGGGAAGTGAGAAAAACAACTGGCTGGCAATATTGTAAATATTACTTAACATGTGTCTGGCTAAGGCGTATTAAATCCTAAAAAAATCGGGAAAAACCCATAAAATCAAACAAACACCACAACATTATAATGATATGCTCTTTGACTAACAACCCACCCAAACTGCCCATAACGCGTCCTAATGCGGTAAACGACCTAAAACTAATTCTACGATCCACTATATATAAAAATAAAAAAATGACTGTCATACTCTCATATATCTGATAACTCATTTTGTTCTGCTGTGTTCATGCCGTTATCATCATATATTTGGATGTGCATGCCCTCATAGCTCATATACGCGACTGGTGTCAGCTCAGTACACGTGTTCTAAAACTGACTCGACTCAAAAATAACGCTCGAACCGACTGGTTCTGAATATAAAACCCTGACTCGAAACGTGGGTTTTACAAGCACCTTCCCCTCGTCGTCCTTCATTGATCTCAACTGGTTGCAGCCCTCACCGTCCCGCCGTCGTTGCTTTTTTGCGACGAGCACCGATGGCCCCGTCGCGTCCGTTTGCTAGTATTCGCGTCTGCCATGACCTTGATCATGTTTGTTGCCCGTGCCCGAGTATGACAACATGCATTCGTGCCCATGTCTACCTATCCAACCTAGCCCACCATTTTAGTTAACCCGAACCGACTTAACTTGATCTGACTTGGTCTGGTTCAGCCCAATTGGTATGGTCACCTTTTTCGTCCATTTTGAAATTGTTTGTCCATTTTTTACCGTGTTCGGTAATTCGAAACTCTATGTATTAGTTTAGATGTATTTTCACATTATTTGACATATTTTGATGTTATGATTATTTTCATTTATTTATTATTAATTATTTCTTGCTATTTAAATAATTGTTATACATGATGAATGCTTGTATGATTATTTTTTATTACTAACAATATATTTACTTATTGATATAAATTTTATTCATGGATATCAAATACTATTTAATTATTTAATAATCTATTTATTTAATTATTTGTTTGCACATGTTATCATTTACTCGTGTTTAGATATATTCATATATTTAATAATTATATTGTTATTAATCATGATTAATTGTTATTATTTATTTATTTATTGAATCATTTATTTATTTATATGTTTATTGACACATGTATATTTTGATATTTACTCGTATTTAGTCGTATATTTTATTAGTGTAATTTATACTATTCTGATTTATTTATTATTTATTATTTATATTAAGGTTACTTGTTCACTACTATTTTTAGTATGATTCTTTTATTTATTTTATTTATTTGTTTGTTTATTGTTTGCACCTACTTGTTTTGTGTGTTGAATATTTAGTTGTATATTTGTTTAGCATTATTCCTTTTTGTAATGTTATTGTTAATATTAGCACACATCATGATCATGCATCATGTGGAGTTATTAGCCTTTTACTTAGGAATGTTTTTCGATGTAGATTTCGGAGTTCGAGCTTGGTATAAATTTACTAATGAGCTTAGAGCTTGGAGTACAAATTCGTTAGCACTCTTCTCAGATTTGCCACTTTATTTTATTGTGGATTAGATAGTAAATTGTAGGACGTGTTAAGTGGATGTTTAATCGAACCCTACTTAATATAGGTTATTTAGAAGTATTTTACTTTCGTGGCTCACTAAGAACTCGATAAAAGCTATATATAGTGTCAAGAAGGGAATCATATAAGTAGGCCCGAAGGCAATGTGAGGTGGAGCTAAGTTCAAAAATAATCGGGAGGTGTAACGCCCGTTTCGGCTCACCCGTGAACCGACCCGGAAATGTCACCGGCGACCGAACCGTTCGCTAATCTACTGGGTTCGGTTAAGCCGACCCGGATCTACCCTCGGTGTCTCAAGATGGAGATGCAAACATGAAATGCATAGATGGGATGCGTGGGTTCTAACGTAGTCCTACATGCATGCTATGATGTACAAGCAAAGACAAGACAAAATAATAAATGAGAAACCAAAAGAAAATATATACTATTTTATAAAAATACGGTAACACATACTAATCTACCATGACATTCAACCATTATCTCATTCGTTTTTACCTGAGCCGAGTCTGAACTCCAAACTCACTACTCATTCACATTTATCCATTCATTTCATATCAAGCAATTTATCTAAACAAACACATCCAAATTATCATTCACGTAGCATTAACACATCATTATTATACATTACACGCGGCAGGTACATGTGTGCGCGGTTCCGTGCTGCTCCTCCGCAGTCCCGACAGCTTTCATCGCTCGCATTCCTCACCTACATATATATAGAAAAACCGTCAGTAACGAGTGTTACCGGCCCGGAAAATAACTAATATCAATCTGGCACAGGAGAGCAAACTCTCCTGTTGAATCAAAACCATATACTTCCTCAAGAACTCTCATCAGGGCACATACGGGAGCCGTCGCCATCGGGTCGACAGCGTCCCCTATCTTTCACATTCTCATGCCTCGGCCATTTCTCTATTGCTTCTCGCGTCAAATCTCATTCCTTTTCACCGTCTGCACTGTAAAACCCGTGATTCGAGTCAGGGTTTTACGTTACCGAACCAGTCGGTTCGATCGTTGGTTCGAGTCGAGTCGGTTTCATGAATCGCGTGCTGAGTCGAGACCAGCCGTGAGTTATGAGCGATGAGAGTCAGGTGTACCTGAATATATGATGATAACGTCGAGAAGATGGTGAGATACGAGTTATCTGAATATATGAAAGTATGCAGTATTTTTTTCTTTTTATATGTTTGATCGTAGAAATAATTTTAGGGCCGAATGACGAATTAGGACGCGTTGGATTATATTCGGGTGGGTTATTAGTTATAGAGCATGTCATTTGGATGTTGTTGTGTTTGTTTTATTTTATGTGATTTTTCCATATTTTTCTAGATTTTTTAGAATTTATTACGAACTAGTTATTATTTTGACTCGAGTCGGAATCGAGTCAATACTAAATTACGAGTTTGCCACTAGTCATGTTTTTCTTCTTCCCCGACCATTCTCACCCACAAACCCTCGCCGCCATCACTGTGTGTCGCCGCCGCCGCCGCCGACGCCGTGCTGCCGCCGATCGACGCCGCCCCGCCCCGCCTTGCTGTCGTCTGGTTGACTCGATATGGGTTGAGTTAAAAATCATAATAATAATACCAACTTGTATTCAAATCATTAAAATAAATAATTTAAAAGAGATATGAGTTAAGTGGTCAAAATAATAAATTTATAAATTATTACATGAAATTAATAAATTTCGATCGGGATAAACGGTAATTAATTAATCGGCTGATTAAAAGCAATTAACTTAAATTGAAGGGTTAAGAGGAATATATAATAAAGACTTCACCTTTATCATATAAAAGTTATATTTGATAAATAAAACGATTATTCTTATAATAAATTCGTAAAGTAAAATAATGGATCAATAAAAGATAATCGCGTACAAATTACGCGATAGCATAATTAATTAAATAAAGAAGTGTTGAACCTTATCGAATTAAATAAATTAATTAATGTGGAATATATTAAATATTTAGTTGCATGCATTTTCGACGCGAGTAAAATTATACTAATGTATAATTTTATGCCCCATTCATATTAGGGTTAGCGGATTACAGTCGGACGAACCCGCAAGTCAGGTACGTATAATAGGTAGAACATCGTATTTTCCTTGTTGGTAGCCTAGGTCGGCCTGAGCCCAGATTCGACCACCATGCACGAAGTGCAACCGGGGTCAAAGAATTGACTCAGTCCGACACTGGGTCGTGTTATGTGTGTGAATCTTGTAATGCATCGATATTGTTTTGGAGTAGTGATAGCCGCCCCATAAAAAGGCTACGGCCGGGGTGAGTGAGGCACAACGATTCCTCCATCGCACTAGAGTGCAGTGATTGCCGCCCCATAAAAAGGCTACGGCCAGGGTGTGTGAGGCACTGACACTGAGTGCAGTGATAGCCGCCCCATAAAAAGGCTACGGCCGGGGTGTGTGAGGCACTAGCACTAGAGTTGGCAGTGAGAGCTTCCCCACAAACGGGGTGTAGCAATCACGTGAGTGTAGTGATAGCCTCCCCATAAAAAGGCTCCGGCCGGGGTGTGTAAGGCACTAACACTAGAGTGCAGTGATAGCCTCCCCATAAAAAGGCTACGGCCGGGGTGTGTGAGGCACTGGCACTAGAATTGATAGTGAGAGCTTCCCCACAAACGGGGCATAGCAATCACCTGAGTGCAGTGATAGCTTCCCCACAAAAAGGCTACGGCCGGGGTGTGCGAGGCACTGGCACTGGAGACGGTAGTGGTAGCCTCCCCATAAAAAGGCTACGGCCGGGGTGTGCGGATCACAGCGGACACCTCCTCCGCATTGTTTTGGAGTATAGCGGAATTGCTCCACCGCATATTAAAATAAATATATGGAAATGGTGGAATGTACTTGATTTGTTTTATTTATTATACTACTTAGTGTTGTAATCACTAACGCGGAATTGCCTCCGCAGGTGTGCAGATTCAAGATTAGATGATTGACAACTAGAGCATGGAGCAAAGTAATATGAGGACTCCTATTTTTATTTGTTTGAGAAATAAGTGTGGCTGCTGGGAAACGGTCTAAGACTGTGGGAACCTTTATTTTATACTTGTTTTAATTATTATACTCAGCATTTAGTAGTTTCATATTGGTAACACCTAGCCAGCTAGGCCCACAATATTATTGTGAAAAATGGCGGGTCGTTACACCAACAGATCCACTTAAGCAGTTGGAACACTTGGAGCACAGATGAGAGTTTGGGCAAATGATTTGGATGGACAACTTCCAAGAGATAACATTTAATGAGGTTCAGTAGTGAGGTAGTTCTATAGTCCCGCGGATACTTCACTGCCTCCCCTGTCTTCAACTAGTGTATGACTGTTCTAACAGTATTGTTGCCCACTCTTCAATAGACAGAGGCAGCAAAGCACCGAGAATGACCAAGATTACATTTGACAACAAATTTAGACGGTTGACCGAATTTCACTCAATCTGCCAAGGCCAGATCAGTAATTACTATTGAGAACCAATCAACACTTAAGGGAATAGTTACTCTAGATTCCAGCAGGCTAGTGTGGTCAACATTATTTTTCCCTCGTACGTGTCACCACTATGATCTAGACCCCTTGAAATTAGACATGCATGGTTGGATAACCTTAGCCGAGTTGATTAAACCTACCTATGGGGAGATAGAAAAATCAAGATAAACATGTCAGAGATAGTAATGGGTTCACGAACATGAACAGAATCAGGCCTCAACACCTGGATAGCACAAATGCCATCCGAGTAGCACAATCATAGTTCGAGTTGCACAACCACTATCCGAGTAATAAAACCATCACTGTGGTGAACAACCACAGTCTGAGTTGCCCAATCACCGATCGTGATGCAATACCACCGACCGAATAGCACTACTGTCATCCATGTTACCCAACCACCGACCATGATGCACTACCACCATCCGAGTGAGTAGTTACAGTGAAAGCAAATCCCAAGTAGTTACCTCACCCTACAAGAGGACAACTACTTAAGGATGTTCTTGGCTTTACACAAAGACCAAATGTCACAGCAATGAGAGTAGAGTTAGGCCAGAGATTGAGGAGAATATATAGCTATGGTAACATCATCCAGGCAGAGAAAAGTTAGGTGCACTAGAATTATTTGGATGTAATGGCACATGATTGACTTCACCAGCCATCTTCCATTCCATCACTTTGACTTGACATCCTTGGGTCAAATATATATTGGAAGATAATGTTAGTGACAATCTTATAGGATCATATGTAACGACTCAACCGAAAGAGCAATGTAATGGGCTAAGTCATTTCCTTAAAAGTGGTTAACCAAGTTAAAGATCTATAGTCCCACTTATAAACAAGGTCTTATCCCAAAAGGCATTAGATGTGGGACTAAGTTGAGGGATCTCACAATCCACCCACCTTAGGAAATTTCATCCTCGAAATTCCTACACTCGGCCCGTTGGTAGCCTCAGCACACGTCCTTCTATGGCCAGTGACTGGTAGCCTTAGCTAACGTCCTTTATCCACTCCACCATCTAACACAGAACCAGGTTTTTCTGATAACATTTGTAACGACCCGAACCAAAATGTAATGTAATGGGCCTAAGTCATTTCTTTAAAAGTAGTTAACCAAGTTAAAGATCTATAATCCATTCTCAGTTATAAGCATTATTTTCTCCCATTATGTAACGACCCGCCATTTTTCACGATATTGTGGGCCTTGCTGGCTAGGTGTTACTCAAAAATTTAACAAAAACCAACCCTATAACAACCAGTCCTAACCGGACCGGGTGTTACTTAAAAGGTTACATGAATAATATGAAAGCAAATAAGTCTAGCATTTCTAACTCAAAAGAACTTATTTTCAAATGACAATGCATGAAGTAATTATCCCACAGTCTTGGACCGTTTCCCATAGTCACATTTATAACACAAGAAAAGTAAAAAGAGAAGTCCGCTTATTAACCGTTCACCACATGCGTTGGTAGAAAAACCACCCTGTCGTCTCTTAGTCTTTAGGTCCAGCTGCTAACCTGCGGAGGCAATTCCGCGTTAGTGATTAACCACTAAGCCGTATAATTAAATAAAACACGTCCATAAACTCCCTATCATTATCAATAATATTGGCACTTGTGACCATTCCAACATGTCCATTTATTAGCTGATGGTTAAGTCCACCATGTCCATTAGTTGGCTGATTGGTCAGTCCACCATGTCCATCTATTGGGTGATGGGGTCAGTCCATCATGTATGTTACCGCTGGCGAGTCCAATCCGCCATGTCCGTTATCGGCTGGTGTGTCCAATCCCCAATGTGCATTAATTGGCTGATGGGTCAGTCCACCATGTCCATCTATTGGCTGATGGGTCATTCAACCATGTCTATAATTGGCTGGCGAGTCCAATCTGCCACGTCCGTTAACGGCTGGTGGGTCCAATCCACCATGTCCGTAATTGGCTGGCGAGTCCAATCTCCCATGTCCAATTTATTGGCTAATGGGTCAGTCCATCATGTCTAATATCGGCTGGCGAGTCCAATCCACCATGTCCAATTTATTGGCTGATGGGTCAGTCCATCATGTCCATTACCGGCTGGCGAGTCCAATCCGCCATGTCCGTTATCGGCTGGTGGGTCCAATCCACCATGTCCATAATTAGCTGGCGAGTCCAATCTGCCATGTCCAATTGATTGGCTGATGGGTCAGTCCATCATATCCATTATATGATTATGAAGGGTGTAGCCTGTGTCAGACTGAGTCAATTCCTTGACCCCGGTTGCACTCGGTGTATAGTGGTCGAATCTGGGCTCAGGCTGACCAGGTTATCCACAAGGGAAAATACAACATTTTAAATAATTATACGGACCTAGATATTTCGAACTTGCAGCTGCGACTAATGATCCTAATCTGAACGAGGACATAAAATTATACATAAGTATAATTTTATTCGAGTAGATATGCATGCAACTAAATGATTAATAATATATATCACTATTAAATTTCAACAATATTAAAATTACACTATTCATGTGACATAATCATTTATATCCTACTTTACATTAATAATCTAGATCATAATTAATAGCTAACAAATAATAAAATAATTATCAACTTATACCCAAATATTTAATTACTATTGTTAGTATATTTTCCTTCGGTTATAATTTTTTAATCGCTACTATTACTTACAACAATTTAATTAATTAAGTTGTTCAATTATATTATTTGAAATAATTTGTATTATTTTAATTCATAAATTTTATTAATATAATTATTTTAAATTATTTGACTCTATAATGTTTCGAACATTATTTATTTCTATTATGCTATTTAGGTTCGACGCGAGTGATTGCTACCTGACTATAGTTTGATAACTCGTTTTCTACATTACTGACTCGTTATTAAAATAATCACTTTATTTTCCTAATATTAAATTTAATATGGCAAAGGTAACATCTTTATTTATTAATCACTTATAACCGTCTGCTTTAATTTAATCGCTTTTATTACGCCGATTAATTATTGACAGTTTCTCATTACCGTATTTTTTATTACTTATGTCCATGTCGACTTCGTCCAATAACTAATTAGTTTAGTAACTTTATCCTATAACCCGTGAAAATAATTATTTTTAAAGATTTATTACGAGTTTGTATTATTTTTAACTCGAGTCGGTATCGAGTCAACCAGTATTTACAGAATTGCCACCACCCTTCTTCTTCTTCTTCTTCTTCTTCTTCTTCCCCGGCGCCATCCCTTGTTCCCGACAGCAGCCGCCCTCCTGCCGCCGCCTGCAATCGTCTCCAGTAGCCATCAATAGTCGCCACCCAGACTTGCCATGCCATTGTCATGTCGCCCCGGCCAACTCCGGCTGCCTTCTAGCCGCGGCGACGCCCGCATCGCCTTCCTAGCGGCGCGCTCGTGTCGGCAATTCCACCGTCGGTGAGCGTTGCCACCTCAATTGGGTGCTTGCCTCATCACCCTTGACCACCTATCTACCTTCCCCGACCATATTCGGACCCGTCTCCACCAAGGACGGCCGGATTTCTTCACCCACCGCCGTCGCCCTTGTTTTTGCTGCCGTCCCCTGTTTTTGTCTAATCACCACCCCAGGGCAGCATCCACAACCATGAGGTCAATCCTATACTGATCGACAAAGAGAGTTGGATCATCTTCCAACGTCAGAATGGTCGTCGCCACTGATTCCCGACGAGGCTTGCCCGTGCATGCCCATCTCGCCGAACAGGGGAAACTCGTCGGCAATTTTAGTTTCTCGGGTGTAAAATTGTATTTGTTTTCTTATTGATTTTACACTTTTAATCCTCGCGATTATAAAGCTTATTATCAAATTAAAATATGCATGCAAGAAAATTAAGAAGAGGGAGATAGGAAGAATACCTAAGCAAGGAAGAAGACACGCCGGCAAGGAAGAGGAGAAGAGAATGCAAATGAAGGCTAGGGTGGAGGACGTCCTTTATAAAATGAAATGATGGCTAGGGTTTGTGGAAACACACCAACACCCGTATTTTATTCCTTTGACCGGATAACCGGGTAAAGAATAAAATATTTAGCCGGGTAGACCTAACCGGGTAGAGAATATAATATAATTAATATTAATTCTCTAACATTCGATCCTTCCCTGCGAGAGTCAAATAAATTAAAAATTTTTTTTCCCACACGGCCTTTACACATTAGGTATTACATGTGGGACTAAGTTGAGGGATCTGACATCATCCGACAGTGTTAGAGGGTCTTTTAGGGATGTATATGGATAGAGTTCAAGAACAAAGCAGTGTGACTTCCTGATGAGATGGCCACAGTGGTTAGATTAGTCAGTCAACATGACAACAGTTGTATGAGTTATTGCTAGGCTATATAGATCATGCAGACGGTCCGACATGCAGTGTGACCTCACCCAGTGAGAGGATTTTGACTTGTATTAGAGCCTTTGGCTTAGATGGTTGGTTCACCAAGGGAGTGTCCTTGACAGAGACAGTTTTTCCTTGTGCTTCACCAGCACGACTAGATTCTTACCTTAAGACATAGGATTTAGCCTTTACGCCGAGAATAGGAGGTACCTTTGCGGTATTGTTTAAGACTTACAGTGCAGGTAGCTGATGACAGACTAGTCTAGAGGAGACAACTTCACCAAGTTTGGGAGCATGGCAGACAGGGGCTTCAGTTAGATAGGATCATGTTGACCAGATAGAGGGACACCAATGTATACTCATCTTGACTTATGTCATTGCTTGAGAGTCTACCACAGTGGTAGTAGTCATGTGATTTAAGATTAGTGATACAAATCGTTACGGAACGGCAGGTCAGACACCACTAAGGAGTGGACGAGACACATGTGAACACTTACTATGAATCCTGGTAGACTCGAGGAGAGATAATGGTTCTTTGGATCATTCGAACCCCATCCGTTTAGAAGTGAGTAACTACGGTATCAAGAAACACATGCCTACTCTTGTTTGATTGAACTAGAGCCACTTAGGTGCTGTCTCTAAGACTAGTCATTGACTGGCTATTCCATAGGCTAGCAACCTATTGCAGCATCCAATCATGATGATCTTAGAGACATGTCTATGGACCTACCCATCTGTTTGATCTACCCAGTATCCTATACAGAGTTTCATTACCCCATTGTGACTCAGACGCAGATCCTCACATCACCATAGATAGAGTGATATATGTAACACCCTGTTTTGGTTCACTAGTGAAACAACCTAGAGATGTTACCGGTGAACGAACCATTCGCTTATCTACTTGATTTGGTTAAGCCGACCTAGATCTACCCTTGGTGTCTTAAGATGGGATGTGACTTGCAAAGCATGGATGGAATAATTGGGATATAATGTAGTCCTACATGCATGCCATGATGTGCAAGCAAAAATAGAACAATAGCAATAAATGAAAAATCCAAAGAAAAATATCTATTTCAATAAAAAAACGAATAGAGTTTCCCCTAAAAGTGCAATAAGGGCCAACCTATCCACAACAGGGATATATATATATATTATCAAAATAATATATAACATGACAATCTATCTGGCATTCAGTCATTGTCGCTTTCATCATCATCTGAGCAAAGTCTGAGCTCCGAGGCTCCCTGTTTATTCACATTTATCTATTCGTTTCATATGTAGTTTCTCAATACATATCACAATATGATTATTATCATTCCCACAGTATCAACACACCATCATTATACATTACACACGGCAAATACACGTGTGCACGGTTCCGTGCTGCTCCTCCGTAGTGCTAACAACTTTCATTCATCGGAATTCTCACCTACATAAATATAGAAAACTGCAAGTAAAGAGTGTTACCCATACATAAAATAACTAATATCAATCTGACACAAGAGAGCTGACCCTCTTGTTGAATAAAAACCTCAAATACTTCCGCAAGAACTCTCATAAGTGTAATAATGGGAGCCATTGACTTCGGGCTGCAGCATCTCCTTTCTATATCATTCCCTTTCCCTAACATTCTCTTTCCTTTGTTATTTAAAATATCCCTTTGCACGGGAAAATCATTCTCTTTCCTCTTGGCCCTCTACATCCTCTGTATTACTCCTTGCTCTCTAAGTACAAAGGTCGAGTACTCTCAAGCATGAACCTTCAATACCCTTTTTCGCCACAAGTATAAACATGCGCTACACAGTAGTACCCATAAACCTCCACATTTCTCCAGGTTTGAAGAACTCAAAGGTAGAGTTGTCGGGATCCCTCAGGAAAGGATTTGATGCTCACTAGTTCTAGAGCCCACTTTGACAAACACACACCCTATCTTAAGACGTGGCTGTCGATTTTCCTCGTCTCACATCTCATTAAAAATGTGAAAACTATATATATATATATATAGGCCTGGGTAGGGATTTCAATGTAATAGCCCTAGAGGCATTGTGAGCTGGATTTGAGTTTCGAAAACAATCTCGAGGGATTCCATCCCCGAGGGTTATTAATCTAAAAAATACGATTTGTTAAATGACCCATGTGGAGTGGGATACGATAAATCAACCACTCGACACGTCCTCTTTCCTGTTCTAAAAAACACGATAGAATGAGATAATAAATTGAGTGAGTCCTTAATAGACCTTGTAGGCAGCAAGCTCCTACTCCATACCTACACATCAAATCTCACAACTAACGCCCGCTAACTGAATAATGCATCAACTCAACATGAACATCACACTCACAACACAATCATCATCCATCACAGTTAACAATCATCAGTGTAAAAATAATTCTAACTCATCCTATTCATACCAATTTTATTATGTTTTTATAAGTTATGTTGTAGTTGATTAGCATGCTCATATTTAGTTTACTTAGTTAGATTACTAACATCCATTCACTATAAAGTAAATCATGCAAGTCATCACTTCATTCACAATCAAGCATTCATTATATCAAACAATCAATTCTAGCATGTTGTGCTAACAATTATCAATTTTAAATAATAAAATTAAAGATAATAATACCTTACGTCATTGGCAATCACTGACGGCTAGGGTTTCAAATCGCAACTCGGAACTCGAATTCGGCACAAGGTGGTGCCAAAAGTTTGATTAGGTTCGATTGGGTGAGTTTTGTGAATCAGATTTTCCAGTGGCTTTGGTGGGTTTTCAACGGTTTCTGGTGGTTTTCTTGTGGCCTTCCGACTGTTTTTCTGCAACAGTGTCAGCGGCGGCTATTGGCGGGACAGTGGTGGTATGGGATACCGTTGGCACTGGCTCAGCAAGCCTGACGCATCTACGACATCGATGAGGTCATGGAGCGACCAGATCGGGCCAGAATGGGTGGCACTAGGCTCTGTTCAAGTCGGGGAAGGTAGCAGGATGGTCAAAGACGTAGGGGCAGCCACTGGATGGCGGTTGTAACGACCCGCCATTTGTCACAACATTGTAGGCCTAGCTGGCAAGGTGTTACTCAAAATTTAAGCAAATATGTCAAACATTTTTTAAACAAAAACATATATAAAGATCCCACAGTCTTGGACCATTTCTCAGTAGCCACACTTATTTCCCAAATAGTAAAAAAGAAAGGAGTCCTCATATTTATTTTGCTCCAAGCTCTGGTTGTCAATCACCTAATCTCGTATCTACACACCTGCAGAGGCAATTCCGCGTTAGTGATTACAACACTAAGTAGTGTAATAGATAAAAAAAACAAGTACATTCCACTATTTCCTTAAGTTTATTTTAATATGCAGTGGAGCGATTCCATTGTACTCCAAAACAATGCAGAGGAGGTATCCGCTGTAATCCGCACACCCCGGCCGTAGCCCTTTTGTGGGAGGCTACCACTACCGTCTCCAGTGCCAGTGCCTCACACACCCCGACTGTAGCCTTTTTGTGGGTTAGCTATCACTGCACTCAGGTGATTGCTACGCCCCGTTTGTGGGGAAGCTCTCACTACTAATTTTAGTGTCAGTGCCTCGCACACCCGGCCGTAGCCTTTTTATGGGGAGGCTATCACTACACCCAGTGCCAGTGCCTTGCACACCCCGGCCGTGGCCTTTTTATGGGGAGGCTATCACTGCAGTCAGGTGATTGTAATTCAATTATTAACATATCCCATACTTTAGTCTTTTGTATTTACCTTATATTCTAACTCAACCGCATCGAGTTCTCCTATATTGACCTAGTTGCCATCCCACTTCAACAATTAATTTAACGACCCCAAAGCTCCCAGCTTTATTGTAATCAACCAGCAAAAGCCGGTATTTTCACCATGCATGGTGACCAACCAGTAACGTGACGGCCTCCATTTGCTGCTATGGTGTCTCCAACTTGGCCACCACATGGCAACCCTCAACCAGTCCTTGGCGACGCTCTTCCGGCGACCCAATCGGCAACCCCGACCTGACCATGGTGACTCCATGTCGGTCCCATAATTAGCCCATGACCCATGGCAGCGTCTCCCTAGTCGGCTACATAAACAGCACCCGACCAGACCCATGGCGACTAATATAGTCAGCCACATAAACAGCACCCCATCTTCTATCTAACCCACTAATCTGATTGTAAAAACATCAAAGATCCAACCTTTATCCGCTGCTGTCTAATGGAACTCGGACTACACCCTACATGGGGACCTTAATTTCACCATTCATGGTGGCCAACCAGCAGCCATGGCGACCATGTCCTACCCCATCAAGGTGATGACCAGCACCACATCAAGTGACGACCAGTCTGCCCTTTCCATGGCGGATCCACATCTGGCCAGCAACACCACCCAATCAACACCAACCTGGTCTCCCTACACTTCCTGATTTACATCTCTCCCCGCCGGTCTGACTCGGCCACCCAAGGCGACTCCATCCGGCCAGCAGCACCGCTGGGAACACTCCCTACTTCCAGCACGTCGACCCTACTCACAAGGATGGAGGACGGTGTTGTTGCAGCTGCTAAAACAGCAAGACTTGCTCCTGGTTTTCTTCTTCCCTTGTTGATTTCTCATTTGATTCTTATGTTTAACATGTTTATGATTTATGCAACATGTGTATGCATGCAACAAAAGAAAAAGAAAGGAAATGGAATTACCCGAGCGAAGGAGGAAGGCCAGCATCTGTCCAAGGAGGATAAAGATGTAGAAGATGCCCTCCCCTTCTCCTTTTACAAAGAATGAAATAACGGCTAGGGGTTTGTGGAAACACCCTTTCACCACAATTCCTTTAATCGAGTAATTGGGTAATCAATACGGTTCACTTAACCATTTCACTTCACCTCTTAAACGGGTACATGGTATGATTCACTTAAATGGTTAAATGGATAAATAATTCACTTAACCTCTTAAATGGGTACATGGTATGATTCACTTAAATGGTTAGATGGATAAATAATGTGGTCGACTTCACCGATTCAAGTAGAATCGTCCGGTTAGAAATTACTTCTCAATTTACCGGGTAATTCATACCTAACCAGCTAACGAAATTTTTTCCCTACATTCGATCCCCTGTGTCGAACGTTATTATTATTATTCTTTATATATATATATTTTTATTTTTATTATTTTTATTTTTATTTTTTTCCGGGTCTTCACAGCGGTAGTCGCGGGTTCAGGGACTGGAGAGCTTCGCTAGGGCATGACAATCCAATGTCGTGGAGGCCTGACGGTAGCCAGGGTTGCTCAGGGTGGCACGGCGATGGTGAAGCGATGCTTGGTGGCCTCGATCTGCAGCAAGGTGGTGTCGGCGGCAATGGCGGGGACGACCATAGGAATGAAAGCGAGGGTTTTGGAAGTGAAGAAGAGAAGTGTTGGAGGGGTGGGGGTTGGGGGAGAAGATGGTGTGGGGGTGTTTGGTGGCAAATTAGTAAATAAAACTTGACTCGACTCCAACTCGAGTAAAAAATAATAACTACTCGTAATTAATCCTAAAAGAATCCACAAAAATAGGGGAAAGTCCAAGATAATATATTACACAGTATAACACCACAATGGCATGTTCTATACTAATAGTCTACCTAAACTACCCTACAACGTATCCTAATGCATTATTTGGCCTAAAAATAAGTCTACGATCAAATACATTAAAAAATACATTGTATTCCTTCATATATTCTGATAACTCTTTTCTCATCATCTGTAAAACACACGATTCGAGTTAGGGTTTTATATTCAGAACCGGTCGGGTCGACCGTTATTTTTTCGAGTTGAGTCAGTTTCAGGACACGTGTACCGAGCCGATGCCAGTCGCGTGTATGAGCTATGAGGGTCATGCGTACCTAAGTATATGATGATAACGTCATGAACACAGCAGAACAGAATGAGTTATCAGATATATGAGAGTATGCCAGTCATTTTTTTATTATTTTTATATATAGTGGATCGTAGAATTAGTATTAGGCCGTTTACCGCG
Organism: Piper betle; assembly: GCA_033002965.1. Classification (NCBI taxonomy): domain Eukaryota; kingdom Viridiplantae; phylum Streptophyta; class Magnoliopsida; order Piperales; family Piperaceae; genus Piper; species Piper betle. The sequence goes on from JAURVB010012396.1 coordinate 153,530, forward strand.
TTAGGACGCGTTCGGGCAGTCTGGGTGGGTTGTTAGTCATAGAGCATATCATTATAATGTTGCGGTGTTGTTTGATTTTACGGGATTTTTTCCCGATTTTTATGAATTTTTTAGGATTTAATACGACTTAGTTATTATACTTGACTCGAACCGGAGACGAGTCAAGTAATATTTACGAAATTGCCACCCAACCATTGCCACCCAACCATCTCTTCTCCACCCCCGACCTTTCTCCCCACGCCCAAACCCTCGTGCCGCGCCGCCCCTGTTCGCGCAGCGACCGCCGCCGCCGTCGGCGCCGCCCGGCCGTCGACCGACGCCGCCCAGCTCGGCGACGACGTCGCCCTGCCGCCCCGACTAGGTCCGGCCCTCATCGGACCGCCGCGACGCGAGGAAGCCACGCCGCGACGCCGCACCCGCGTTGCACTTTCGTCGCCGATTCGCCGCCGGCGACCAGCGCCGCCGCGATCGGTCGGTCGCCTCAGCACCCTCAGCCTTCCAACGACCTTCCTTGACTGGAACGGAGGCCATAGCCGCCGTGGTTGGCCGGATCTAGCGTCCCATCGCCGCCGGCTCTGTTTTGCCGTTTTCCGGCGAGCCACCGCCTCCATTGGCCACGCTGAGGTCATAGATGAGTCGGGGTCGCCGAGCCGGTTCCGAGGGTACCCAACATGACCCCTTTCTGACCAGTAGACGCTGCCGGTGATTGTCGCCGGAAAACCACCGGAAGTCGCCAGAAAACCGTCCGGAAAAATCGGAATTTCTGGGATTCGACCGGAATTCACCGGATCTTCCGCGGGGCTCACCCAGTGGAGCCCGATCGAGCTTCGGATGCCGATGAGCGCCAAATTTGAGCTCCGAGACGCGCGACGGAACCCTAGCCGTCGCCGATTGCCGACGATGTGAGGTATAATTACCTCCGATTGATTTATTTAAAATTGATGATAATTGTTAGCACAGCATGCTAGGATTTATGATGTGATTGATAGTGAATGGAGGATAAGTGATGAAGTGATAAGTTACATGATGAGATTAAGTGTGAATGAAGGTTCAGCGATCTAATGAGGTAGGAGTCTTAGCATGATAAGTGATCAGGACGTAACTTTGAAAAACGCAATAAAATTGGTATGACTAGGATGAGTTAGAATTATTTAAATTTATGATTATTTAACTGTTGTTGGATGTTGATGATTGAATTGTGATTGATGTTCATTGTGTTTGATGCATCATTTAGTTAGCGGGCGTTAGTATTTAGTTTTGATGTGTAGGTACGAAATAGGAGCTCGCCGCCTAGGCGCGATGACACGTTGGAGCTTCTACCAGGTCCGTTTAGGACTCGTCTCTGATTTACTCCTTCTATTGTATGTTTTATTTATTGCCTGCAGGACGAGTTAAGTGGTGTTTTATCGGATCCCACTTAACTCGGGCCATTTAACCGAACATTTTCCGGATTAATAACCCCTCGAGGATGAGATCCCTCGAGGATGATTTCGAAACCAAGATCCACCACAAGTTGCCTTCGGGCCTATTATATAAATCCCTACCCAGCCCTATATATATAGTTTTCGCGTTTTTAGTGAGACGAGAGATGGAGAAATCGACTGCACGTACCATGCAGAGGATGCCGTGACAGTCAAAGCGGGCTCTGGATTAGTGCCAGCGGACTGTTCCATTCCCGAGGGATCCTGATAACTCCGCGTTTGAGTTCCTCACACCCGGAGAACGTGGAGGTTTACGGGTACTGTTTAGTACAGCGCATGTCCGGACTTGTGGTTCAAAGGGTACTAAAGGCGACTGCCTGAGAGTACTCGGCCTTCGTGCTCAAGGCCAGGAGAAATATGGAGGTAAGGAGAGGGCTTAGGATAAAGTTTCACGAGAAGTACTGAAAAAGAAGTGCTGAGAGTAGCACAGTACCAGCAGCAGTAAGTTCGGGATGCTACCGGGTCTGCAGCCCAGTGGCTCCTCAGTAGTGCCCTTCAGAGTGTTCACGTGGAGTATGATGTTTTCTTTCATATGAGAGTTTTCTCTCATAGCCAGCTTGTTATAGTTATTTTATTTTCCGGACCAGTAACACTTGTTACTGACGTGTTTTTATACTATATGTAGGTAATAATCACGAGTTGGAGGAGCCAGCTTGGACGGAGGAGCAATGAGGTCTTGTACACACACATGTTAGATTTCTGAATGTTTAATTTTGTGTTATTATGTTATTATATTGTGAATGACATGTTCAAATGCATGAGACATGATAGAATGTGAAATGATCAGAGTAGCGCAGCAAAAGTGTGATGGGTTAGGACCCAAAGTTCAGAGAATGATGAATATAATAGATTAGAAGTATGTGTGAATGCTATCGTTGCTATACGTATATATGCTTGAATATACGTTTTTGACAGGGTGGCCCCTAATTGCATTTTTAGGGGAAATTCTGTCCCTTTTATTTTATAATTTTTACTAATTTTGATTGTAATTGTGTTGGTGTGAAGTTTAGGTTGCATGTCATCCATGTAGTATCATGTTAGGGTTTTATGAATTTATCCATGCATGACAAGTCGTATCTACATCTTAAGATGCCGAGATTGGATCCGTATGAGTTAGGTTCGGGTTAGCCAACCTAACCGGGGCCGGTAACATGCCGGTTCGGTTCACGAGTGTGGACCGGATTTGGGGTGTTACAACATTGGTATCAGAGCCACTCTCGGCCTATTAAGATGTATGATACTATATTAGGGATGTGTGTGCAAAGACTGCTCCGAGTCCAGCTGGCAGGTATGTTTTCATATATTTTATTTACATGCAGATTTTCTTCACAAGTTGTTTGGATAGCAGTGTATTCAGGACTAGATCAGAATTATGTGGAACTGACCTTAGTTGAGTTGACAGGTCATTTCTATGGGATGATATCAGACTGTTGGTAAGTTAGATGTGAGCAAGGTATGTGTAGTGTTAGCGATATTACATGTGAGGATGAGATGTACCCATTGAGAGTTCTTGAGCAGTGTGATTAGATTTCCATGAGATTCAGCCTCCCTTCTTACAACCTAGAGATGTCAGACATAGTAGAGTTTTCACTTGAGGATCCCCACTCACCCTTGTATCAGTTCTACCATCAGTTTATCCAGAGGATTGAGATGAGTATACACTGACCAGAGCACATAGCACAAAGCACATGCCACAGGCCAGATGCAGACTCCACAGTCCCATACAGAGTATGTTATCATACTCCTTGAGACACGCTGTGTATGTACAGGTGTTCTCGCCTCCTTTCTACAGTAGTTAGTAGTTGTATAGATAGTCACCTGAGCCATAGTATGCAGTAGAGAATAGCAGCTATCCTTGTTCTCATATAGAACAGAGTGAGATATTTGACTCAGGACCGAGTCAACTAGGACCCCGTGAGCGGTCCAGTTCCTTATACCGGGACACCTGAGAGTTTTATCTAGACTGGCGACAGTGAGCCGTGCAGCTCATTAGGGTATCCACCGTACTTAGCAGGAGACTCATAGCAGGCCTTGAGGTGACTGTAGGACCTAGAGTAGAGTTCCTGCGAGTACATGTAGGTGACTGTTCACAGATGAGGATTAGAGGGACATGGGTAGATGCTAGCAGGTAGGTCTTACCCTTGACGTAGTTTTCCCAGGCATAGCCCAGATTAGAACCTTGCGATACTCTGGAGTATTTGCTTGACCAACCCAGTAGGCCCTTAGGGGTGACCTAGGTTTTTCCGCCGAGTTAGTAGTAGGGATCAGAACAGAAGAGCATGATGATGGTAATGTCAGAACAGACACAGGAAGTATAGAATCCAGAATGTTTGAGATGGTCAGCATCACTAGCATGACTCGCCACGTCGGCACCACTACAGTCAGTGAGGATGTATAAGATTGTTGAACCAGTGGAGGATACGACTGATATGTATCCCAGCTTCCAGGAACTAGTTTCAGCAGAACCTCCTTGAGTTAAAATTTCGAGGATGAAATTTTTATAAGGAGGGAAGGTTGTAAAACCCACGATTCGAGTTAGGGTTTTATATTCAGAACCGGTCGGGTCGACCGTTATTTTTTTCGAGTTGAGTCAGTTTCAGGACACGTGTACCGAGCCGATGCCAGTCGCGTGTATGAGCTATGAGGGTCATGCGTACCTAAGTATATGATGATAACGCCATGAACACAGCAAAACAGAATGAGTTATCAGATATATGAGAGTATGCCAGTCATTTTTTTATTATTTTTATATATAGTGGATCGTAGAATTAGTATTAGGCCGTTTACCGTGTTAGGACGCGTTCGGGCAGTCTGGGTGGGTTGTTAGTCATAGAGCATATCATTATAATGTTGCGGTGTTGTTTGATTTTACGGGATTTTTTCCCGATTTTTATGAATTTTTTTAGGATTTAATACGACTTAGTTATTATACTTGACTCGAGCCAGAGACGAGTCAAGTAATATTTACGAAATTGCCACCCAATCATCTCTTCTCCACCCTCGACCTTTCTCCCCACGCCCAAACCCTCGTGCCGCGCCGCCCCTGTTCGCGCGCCACCGCTGCCGCTGTCGGCGCCGCCCGGCCGTCGACCGACGCCGCCCAGCTCGGCGACGACGTCACCCTGCCGCCCCGACTAGGTCCGGCCCTCATCGGACCGCCGCGACGCGAGGAAGCCACGCCGCGACGCCGCACCCGCGTTGCACTTCCATCGCCGATTCTCGCCGCCGGCGACCAGTCGCCGCCGCGATCGGTCGGTCGCCTCAGCACCCTCAGCCTTCCAACGACCTTCCTTGACTGGAACGGAGGCCATAGCCGCCGGGGTTGGCCGGATCTAGCGTCCCATCGCCGCCGGCTCTGTTTTGCCATTTTCCGGCGAGCCGCCGCCTCCGTTGGCCACGCTGAGGTCATAGATGAGTCGGGGTCGCCGAGCCGGTTCCAAGGGTACCCAACACGACCCCTTTCTGGCCAGTAGACGCCGCCGGTGATTGTCGCCGGAAAACCACCGGAAGTCGCCGGAAAACCGCCGGAAAAATCGGAATTTCTGGGATTCGCCGGAATTCACCAGATCTTCCGCGGGGCTCACCGAGTGGAGCCCGATCGAGCTTCGGACGCCGATGAGCGCCAAATTTGAGCTCCGAGACGCGCGACGGAACCCTAGCCGTCGCCGATTGCCGACGATGTGAGGTATAATTACCTCCGATTGATTTATTTAAAATTGATGATAATTGTTAGCACAGCATGCTAGGATTTATGATGTGATTGATAGTGAATGGAGGATAAGTGATGAAGTGATAAGTTACATGATGAGATTAAGTGTGAATGAAGGTTCAGCGATCTAATGAGGTAGGAGTCTTAGCATGATAACTGATCAGGACGTAACTTTGAAAAACGCAATAAAATTGGTATGACTAGGATGAGTTAGAATTATTTAAATTTATGATTATTTAACTGTTGCTGGATGTTGATGATTGAATTGTGATTGATGTTCATTGTGTTTGATGCATCATTTAGTTAGCGGGCGTTAGTATTTAGTTTTGATGTGTAGGTACGAAATAGGAGCTCGCCGCCTAGGCGCGATGACACGTTGGAGCTTCTACCAGGTCCGTTTAGGACTCGTCTCTGATTTACTCCTTCTATTGTATGTTTTATTTATTGCCTGCAGGACGGGTTAAGTGGCGTTTTATCGGATCCCACTTAACTCGGGCCATTTAACCGAACGTTTTCCGGATTAATAACCCCTCGAGGATGAGATCCCTCGAGGATGATTTCGAAACCAAGATCCACCAAAAGTTGCCTTCGGGCCTATTATATAAATCCCTACCCAGCCCTATATATATATAGTTTTCGCATTTTTAGTGAGACGAGAGATGGAGATATCGACTGTACGTACCATGCAGAGGATGCCGTGACAGTCAAAGCGGGCTCTGGATTAGTGCCAGCGGACTGTTCCATTCCCGAGGGATCCTGATAACTCCGCGTTCGAGTTCCTCACACCCGGAGAACGTGGAGGTTTACGGGTACTGTTTAGTACAGCGCATGTCCGGACTTGTGGTTCAAAGGGTACTAAAGGCGACTGCCTGAGAGTACTCGGCCTTCGTGCTCAAGGCCAGGAGAAATATGGAGGTAAGGAGAGGGCTTAGGATAAAGTTTCACGAGAAGTACTGAAAAAGAAGTGCTGAGAGTAGCACAGTACCAGCAGCAGTAAGTTCGGGATGCTACCGGGTCTGCAGCCCAGTGGCTCCTCAGTAGTGCCCTTCAGAGTGTTCACGTGGAGTATGATGTTTTCTTTCATATGAGAGTTTTCTCTCATAGCCAGCTTGTTATAGTTATTTTATTTTTCGGACCAGTAACACTTGTTACTGACGTGTTTTTATACTATATGTAGGTAATAATCACGAGTTGGAGGAGCCAGCTTGGACGGAGGAGCACTGAGGTCTTGTACACACACATGTTAGATTTCTGAATGTTTAATTTTGTGTTATTATGTTATTATATTGTGAATGACATGTTCAAATGCATGAGACATGATAGAATGTGAAATGATCAGAGTAGCGCAGCAAAAGTGTGATGGGTTAGGACCCAAAGTTCAGAGAATGATGAATATAATAGATTAGAAGTATGTGTGAATGCTATCGTTGCTATACGTATATATGCTTGAATATACGTTTTTGACAGGGTGGCCCCTAATTGCATTTTTAGGGGAAATTCTGTCCCTTTTATTTTATAATTTTTATTAATTTTGATTGTAATTGTGTTGGTGTGAAGTTTAGGTTGCATGTCATCCATGTAGTATCATGTTAGGGTTTTATGAATTTATCCATGCATGACAAGTCATATCTACATCTTAAGACGCCGAGATTGGATCCGTATGAGTTAGGTTCGGGTTAGCCAACCTAACCGGGGCCGGTAACATGCCGGTTCGGTTCACGAGTGTGGACCGAATTTGGGGTGTTACATCATCTTTCTAACGTTATCATCATATATTTAGGTACACCTGTAAAGACCGTGAAAAAAAAGGGACGTGAACGCAGTTTGGGAAGGACCTAACTTGTTATATTCAATACCCGGTTAATTCTACCCGATTAACTATTTTATTTTATTATTTACCCGATTACCAGGTTAAATGAAATACGGGTGTTTCACATACCCTAGCCATCATTTCATTTTATTTTATGAAGGAGATCCTCCACCCTAGCCTTCATTCCCATTTTCTTCTCCTCTTCCTTACCGGCGTGTCTTCTTCATTGCTTAGGTATTCTTCCTATCTCCCTCTTCTTAATTTTCTTGCATGCATATTTTAATTTGATAATAAGCTTTATAATTGTGAGGATTAAAGTTTAAAATCAACAAGAAAGAAACTAAACACGATTGTTGGCCGATGAGTCCCCTGTTTCGACGAGATGGGCAAGCATAGGCAAAGTTTTACCGGGAATTGGTGGCGACGGTCGTTCTGACGTCAGAAGATGATCCTAATCTCTTCGTTGATTAGTGTAGGGTCGTTCTCACGTGTGTGGATGCCGGCCTGGGGTGGTAAATGGCCAAAAATAGAGGACGACGGTAAAAACATAGGCGATGGCCGTGTGTGAAGAAATCTGGCCTTCCTAGGTGACGACAAGTTCCAATTTTGCCGGGGAAGGTCGATTGGGGGTCGAGGGTGTCAAGGCAACCACCCAATTGAGGTGGCGATGCTCGTCGGCATTGGAATCGGCAACATGTGCGTGCTGCTAGGAAGGCGATGCAGGCGTCACCGCGGCTGCAAGGCGGCCAGAGTTGGCCGGGGCAACACTGCAATGGCATGGCAGGCCATGGCAGGGCTGTGGCAAAGAAAAATAAATACTTATTTGTGAGTTATAATTATTTTATCAATTGTTAAGTATTAATTATGATTCAGATAATTAATTTAAAATGCAATGTAGGACTCAAATGATTATGTCACATGAATAATTAATGATCTAACTAGATTTGTCGAGAATTTAATATTTAATATTTTTTAATTGTTACATGTTATGTTGTCAAATTTTAGTTTATATATTTGACATTTAGTTGCATGCATTTCTACTCAAGTAAAATTATACTTATGTATAATTTTATGTTCTCGTTTAGTGTTAGAATATTTTCAATAACATGCAAGTATACATGGTCGAAACAAGTAATATAATGATAAATTCGAGTATCGTCCCACAGGGAGATGAATTTCCTTAACTTAATTAAAGAGAATAAAATGAAGAGACAAAACAAAGACAACCAACTTAACTAAATCTAAGTAATATCTTTAAATTAAAGGCGAAGTTAAAATTATAAAACTCGTTCTTAGAGTCGAATTTCCCTTAACATGAATTTAATCTTCATCAAATCTTACTCTTATCTTTTATTCCCTCAGATTGTCGATCTAGGATAATTATATGACATGGTGGCTCCCGCTCCTTCATGCTTCTATTATTTTGCCTCAATTTCTACCTCCCGGTGATAATTGATTAATCAACAAAATAATGCATTAAGAATTTGCCTTACAATCGCATACGGTGTTGTGTATCTTCCGACCACAACGACAAACAAGTCAAAAGACTTGTCGTATGATGAATTATCAATGACTAATCTAATTAATTTCTCCCGAAATCTAATTAAACCTCATGATCTAAGAAATAGGTGATCAATCTATTCTTAGCATTTAGAATATGATAATTCAAACAATCCGATTGAATAAAAGAGTAAGAGCTTGAAATAAATTCAATTAAATCATGTTAAGTTCCATTCTTCTCTAGAACGAAATAAAAGACTACTCCATAATAAAAATAGAAAACAATATAAAGAAGAAACTAATTTTTATTATGAAAGAGAAAGAAATTACAAAAACTAAAACTACTTCTTTCTACTACACTCCGAAGCCAAGAGATGAGATATGATCAACAACAAATGACCACCCCTTTATATAGAAGTGGAGATACAAGAATTCGAAGAGAGTGTTCACAAATCGACGTAGTCTAATTAATTATAATGTCCCTTCAAGTTTCCAACTGTTCGACTCCATTGAACACCATGAATTGTAGCCATTGGGTGGGGCCAAGTGTCATGACCAATCAAATCCAAAGCTTAATTTATTCATCTTTTTCTGCATTGAAACACCAAAATTAAGCATATCTAATAAAATATTAATTAACTAGAATATAATGAAAAATATCACTAAATTAATAATGTTTATACCCGAGAAGTACAAAATCATATTAAAAACATGGGGAAATATTATATATTTTAAACACTTAACACACCCCCAAACTTAAACTTTTGCACGTCCCGAGCAAAATATCATAACAAAGAAAATTTTACTACACAAAAATACTTAGTCCCCATTATGTTCTCATATGATTCTCAATCAAACCCTCAAGAGTCAACAAGATGTCAATCAAATCAGAAATTCCCTTTCATCAATCACATCCAAAAGAAAGCTCTCTGTGTGTGTGTGTGATAGTCCATTGGCTTATCATTCTCATCTGCAACCAAGAGAATACAATCAAGCACATGCTTAAATATGTTCACCTTTCGCTCCCATCTCCACTAATGTAGGTAATGCCAATTAATGGAATCAATAGGTCTTTATAGGTTGTAACGGGGCCAGGGGCTAGGGACCAAAAATTGGATAAATAAGATAGAAAAATCAGAGGCTAATATGCACCCTAGAATTAAAAATCCTTTCTAAATCCTGACATATATGTACAACAAATCCCCAAGCAATATGACACAAACTTCCTTAAATGTAGTATCGAATTGACCCAATATAAGAACTAACTTTGCTTTGATTTTCCATTGACTACCTACTACTTTTTCTTTTTCTCTTTTCTTTCAAACCAGTGGAAGACTCTTGCTTCATCTTGTATTTACTGGTGGAGGATCATTGCCTCATCTTTTTCTTTTCTTCTTTTTTTCTTTGTTTTTCTTCTCTCTTTTTTTTACAAAGCAAAGTGCTAGGAAAGTCCACACAATCTACTCAATCCCCACTCTATAACACGCAATGCCTTCCCTCTATACTACTCAAAATTTCATCCTTGTTAGAATTTGGAACGAATTCAAAACACTAGGGTGCTAGGACTCAAACAGCAAGATATATTTTCAATAAAAAGGCCAAGGCTAAAATAAGGGTAATCAAACAAATATGTATAATAAAGGCCATGAAATTGTGTACAGAGGATAATTCATATTAGGTAGGCTTGAAGAAAGGCCCAGACTCATCAAAAAGAAATGCCTATATCATTTTCCATCAACATGGCAAGCCAAATATTTCGCCTCGAAAGTCGCTAGGGCAAATTCTAAAAGTCATGACCATCATGTACAATCCTTATTGCAAAACATTCATCGAAATCATCTAAACCAAAGGATTGTGAAAATAATATAAGGTAGAGAACCAACTCTCAAATGCTAATCTTTTACTCAGTTCATCCCTCATATCAATTAATCAAGTTTTCCCAAGAAAGGTAAGACTAATTCACATGTATCTATCATTGAACCAAGAGACTAAAATACCATTGCATAATAAAATTTTTACACTAAACTATACATATATATATATATATATATATATATATATATCTAAACATGAGTCAAGCATGAACAATATGCATAAAATTAAGGCATCACCCCCAAACTTAAACTAAACATTGTCCTCAAAAATAAAAATAAAGAAAAGAAGTGAAAGAGAACTCCCTCATAACAATTAGTCGGTGGATGATTATCATGAATAACTGAATTTGTACTTGACCCATGCTTTATTGACTTTAAATGATCGATCCCTTTGTTCAGTCTTAATTTCAATTACACCATGTGGAAAAAACTTTTGTCCAGGAGAAAATGACCAGCAACCACACCAGATGCCATGTTTGTCTGCTATAGTCCAAGCAATAGCTGACTTGTGATCTTTTAATATTCTAATCAGCTTCTCTTTCTGCAATATAGTTAGCTCTGAAGATATAATAATAGGAAGAGTGTCATTAAACCCTAAGAAAATATACCTGAGATATTTTGGAAGTTGCTTTAGCTCCAAAATAAGTGGTATGTAACGACCCGCCATTTTTCACAATAATATTGTGGGCCTAGCTGGCTAGGTGTTACCAATATAAAACTACTAAATGCCGAGTATAATAATTAAAACAAGTATTAAATAAAGGTTCCCACAGTCTTAGACCGTTTCCAG